>VMYD01000397.1:1200000-1502682 GCA_007663325.1 Eucalyptus pauciflora | reverse complement strand
CCATGAACCCTTTGAAATTGCAAGGTTTAAGGATAACCAAGAACCCTTTGAAATTGCAAGGTTTAAGGATAACCAAGAACCTTTTGAAAATGCATGGTTTAAGGCTAATCCATGAACCCTTTGAAATTGCAAGGTTTAAGGATAACCAAGAACCTTTTGAAAATGCATGGTTTAAGGCTAACCCATGAACCCTTTGAAATTGCAAGGTTTAAGGATAACCAAGAACCTTTTGAAAATGCATGGTTTAAGGCTAATCCATGAACCCTTTGAAATTGCAAGGTTTAAGGATAACCAAGAACCTTTTGAAAATGCATGGTTTAAGGCTAATCCATGAACCCTTTGAAATTGCAAGGTTTAAGGATAACCCATGAACCCTTTGAAATGCATGGTTTAAGGTTAATCCATGAACCCTTTGAAAATGCATGGTTTAAGGATGACCAAGAACCTCTTGAAAATACATGGTTTAAGGCTAACTCATAAACCCTTTGAAATTGCAAGGTTTAAGGATGACCAAGAACCTCTTGAAAATACATGGTTTAAGGCTAACTCGTGAACCCTTTGAAAATGCATGGTTTAAGGCTAATCCATGAACTCTTTGAAATGGCAAGGTTTAAGGATAACCAAGAACCTTTTGAAAATGCATGGTTTAAGGCTAATCCATGAACCCTTTAGAATTGCAAGGTTTAAGGATAACCAAGAACCTTTTGAAAATGCATGGTTTAAGGCTAATCCATGAACCCTTTGGAATTGCAAGGTTTAAGGATAACCAAGAACCTTTTGAAAATGCATGGTTTAAGGCTAACCCATGAACCCTTTGAAATTGCATGGTTTAAGGATAACCAAGAACTTTTTGAAAATGCATGGTTTAAGGCTAACCCATGAACCCTTTGAAATTGCAAGGTTTAAGGATAACCAAGAACCTTTTGAAAATGCATGGTTTAAGGCTAACCCATGAACCCTTTGAAATTGCAAGGTTTAAGGATAACCAAGAACCTTTTGAAAATGCATGGTTTAAGGCTAACCCATGAACCCTTTGAAATTGCAAGGTTTAAGGATAACCAAGAACCTTTTGAAAATGCATGGTTTAAGGCTAATCCATGAACCCTTTGAAATTGCAAGGTTTAAGGATAACCGAGAACCTTTTGAAAATGCATGGTTTAAGGCTAATCCATGAACCCTTTGAAATTGCAAGGTTTAAGGATAACCGAGAACCTTTTGAAAATGCATGGTTTAAGGCTAACCCATGAACCCTTTGAAATTGCAAGGTTTAAGGATAACCAAGAACCTTTTGATAATGCATGGTTTAAGGCTAATCCATGAACCTTTTGAAATTGCATGGTTTAAAGGTTGACCAAGAACCTTTTGAAAATGCATGGTTTAAGGCTAATCCATGAACCCTTTGAAATTGCAAGGTTTAAGGATAACCAAGAACCTTTTGAAAATGCATGGTTTAAGGCTAATCCATGAACTCTTTGAAATTGCAAGGTTTAAGGATAACCAAGAACCTTTTGAAAATGCATGGTTTAAGGCTAATCCATGAACCCTTTGAAATTGCAAGGTTTAAGGATAACCAAGAACCTTTTGAAAATGCATGGTTTAAGGCTAATCCATGAACCCTTTGAAATTGCAAGGTTTAAGGATAACCAAGAACCTTTTGAAAATGCATGGTTTAAGGCTAATCCATGAACTCTTTGAAATTGCAAGGTTTAAGGATAACCAAGAACCTTTTGAAAATGCATGGTTTAAGGCTAATCCATGAACTCTTTGAAATTGCAAGGTTTAAGGATAACCAAGAACCTTTTGAAAATGCATGGTTTAAGGCTAACCCATGAACCCTTTGAAATTGCAAGGTTTAAGGATAACCAAGAACCTTTTGAAAATGCATGGTTTAAGGCTAACCCATGAACCTTGTGAAATTGCATGGTTTCCTTGGAGGAACCTGTCATTCGAGAATATTCTAAAATGGATACTGCACATCAAATAGTATTCATTATAACAAGTATTCTAGTAGCGAAAGCATACTAGATGAGATCGATTTCAGCACATGTCATCAGAAACAATATCAAAAGTGTATCGATAATGAGAATGCAATGATTGCATAAACAAATCAAACTAATCTCGACCACTTGACAAACTCATACAATTGTCATCACGCTCGGATGATATCATTAATCGTCAAATTCTCTTGGGAGAAAAATCTTTTGTTGAAATGACCTTGATTTATGATAAAGGTCTGTTAAGTATGCCGAGCAAAGACACCTACTCAGAAAGGGCTTCTCGCATATTCTCAAGAAAATGGCTATTTGATCCCATCTATTCATGTGGGAAATAAACTGATCACTCAATCTCACTCTTCCAGTGTACAAGGCTTTGAATCATTCGCAATAAGTACACATTGACCAATCTAAGAGGTCTTTTAGAAGGACCGTAGTGCAGGTTTGGTCATGGTTTTAGCAATGGATAAGCATCATTGGCTATGAAATGAATTAATCACTGATCAACATCTTCGCCAGGTTTACAAGTCAAGAAACCTTGAGATGAGATAAGACAACCTTACTCTCACTTCTTCGAGCAGCATCTTCTTTGGGAAGTCCTTATTTCCACTTTGAATCATCCCAATCTGAAGAGACTTCGGGAATAGGTTGTAATGTTGGTTCGGGGAAAAGCTCAAAAGGCTTAGCTCAAAAGGCTTAGATCTTTTTGTCGATGGGGGATTTGAGAATTGGTGATTATCATGGCATCATTACCATATCATCCCCTTTTCTTTTTTTTCTTTTTTTGGTGTTTGACTTTTAAAATTCAAATTGTCTCGAAAGTCCTTTGACTAATCATCTTAACATAATGGCTTTTGCATTTGCAATGATTTTCTTTTCAATGCAAGCAATTTTTTTTTTCTTTTTGCCATTTTTGTTTTCGCAGAGATATTCCTCTTGATGCAATTGTTTTTTTTTTTCACTTTTTTTTTTTCGGGCATTGGCCTTGCTTTTACCAGGCACACTGCTTTTTTTCATGCCCCTTAATTTTCACTTGACTTCTGCTCTTTTGAACTTTTTGAGCTTTTAGGACTTTCAAGATGCTTTTCATATTCTCATGTAAACACCAATTGCATTGGTAAATCATGTGCCCTGCCCCCAATGTGGGAAGATAATCACCACTCAGGTGTTAGAAATGAATAGTTAGGCTTAATTTGGTTTAAGCAAAGGGTATCGGTGTTTGGGTAGAGAAAAGAATGCTCTTCTTCACCTTGGGATGCTTCGAGCTTCCATAAGAATTCACCTGAAGTTACCACAAAAAGATTTATGCAAGTAAGAGCAAAGAAACCTTTCTCATCTTTCCTCTCCAAATAATATCAACCCAAACCTCCATAATTGCCCCATCGTGGGGTGGTTCTTGACAGGGGTATTTTGTAGAAAATCTTCACATCAAAAGGCTCAAATGGGCTAACTATTGTCACCTGTGGTGTGCATGATAGATGAAAGAAATGCCTCTCATCATCTTGATCTATGTACCACTTGCGAATGAATTCATTGATCCTAAACAACACGGGTTTTCTTTTTCACTCGAATCTCAGAGTGCTTAAAGGACGTGTTTGGAAATGGGTTGCCTTTCCTCATCCTAAGTGTTTCTCGCTTGGCATAAGCAACATCGCCTTTCATTTTTGTTGAGATCATCTGAGTGGATTAATCTCCATAGAGAATTTTGATTCGAAATGAGTGATCCATCAAGTGGATGGACAATTTAAAGAAGATTTTTGCAAACTTTGTGGAAAACTTGTTTCTTCAATTTCCATTTTTTGCGCTTGTTTCTAGAAAAACACTAAATGTTCTTTCTTGCAATGAAAATTCTCTATTTGTTTTGCATTTGATTTTGAGAAGAATGGTACTTACCTTTGCCTTAGTAGTCAGGCGACCCTACGAAGAACAAAAGGGAATGTGTTAGTATATGAATCCTCTGGGATCATAAAATTGGAAACGATATAACATTACCCTTGGTCAGTTTCACCATTTGGCGGCAAACAGTGGAATGAACGTACCGTTTTAAGGCTTGAAGAGAGTCGTAGGTTTTTGGTCTCATTAGTTCAAGCATTTTCCTCTTTTTGCAAAAATAAGAGATGCAAAAAGTTTTTTTTTTTATTATTATTTTTTTACATGGCAACCTTGTTGCCGTTTCTGGGGATCGAACCCCGTACCTCTCGGACCCGTTCATTCATTCCCTATACCACCAGGCCGAAGCGCCGGTAGTGTCCACGGGGCGCTTCCTTTTTTATTTAATTGAACTGGCTCTTGAACTCCACCAAGTTAGGTGAATTTGACATGTGTTACCTCCATATAATTGCTTGGTCCATATAGATTATGCTTCAATCAATTTCTCGAGTTTGTTCCTCGAATACCGACGCTTCCTGTCAAACAAGGGAACTATGTCAAAAAATGAAGTTTAGATGAGGCATTTCGGAAACGATACCGAATTACCCTTCTCCTACATCTAACTTTCAATGTCTTGTGTTTCCTCTTCATGCGCCTTTGCTCCTCAGGTGTTAACATTTCCTTGAAGATCTTGCAAAAGGGCCATTTAGATATTATCGAATTCACTCATTCTAAGTGGGTGTCAAAGATGAAAGGAGAGGGGTGCTCCTTGTTTCGACATGTGAGAGCATTGCTCCTTGTATGTTTTGCTCCATTTATTCCATCAAAATGGATGGTTGGGCCTTAGCATGCCTTCTTGGTATAAGGTGTTGCTCCAGCGGTCAATGTACACCTTTTCCTACAAGAGATGGGGCATATTACTTATATTCCAAAATTGAATTGGGCTAATTTAGGAATGATACTCCCCTTTTGTGCTGAATCAATTGACTGTGTTTCATCTTGCTTCACAGGTGAGAGTTACTCTACTTTGAGTGACTTGCCCCGTTTATCAACTGCAAGGAAAAAGAGATGTAATATGTTATTTTCATATTCGATATGATTCATTTTAGGAACGGTATACTCCCTTTTACGGCATATCTGATGATTGTGTTCCATCCCGTTTTCTTGGCTATGGAGAGGGATTTGCTCTTGTGATTGACAGCAATTCACTTGGCAAATGTTTATTCCATTTGAATCTTTCCCTTTTTAGAAGTCGGATGACTTAGGCATTACGTGCCCCCGATCCATTTTGTTGCCAACTGCCCCAATTAAAATTCCCTACACATGTGGGAACAATGTATTATTTCTACTCTTAGGTACATTAAGTTTAGGAACGAAGTACACCCTTTTTCAAAGTCGGGCAATTCAGCATCTCATTGTAGCTTTGTGGAAGAAGGCAAGACATTGTCCTTATGGTCAAATGCATGCCCCCACTAGGTTAGATAACTTGTCCATATGCAGCTCCATCATGTTGGATTGATGAATCTCTGTTTCATTTGAACCTTTCATGATTTATTCAATTTCCTGCATACCCCTTTTAGGCTAGGTGATTTTTCGCCATTTTTGCTGCATCAATGCATTTCCCACTTCACAATCTGTAAGCATGGGTGGCTATGTCAGTTTATGAATGAGTTGTTTTGACTTTTGGAACGAAACACACCCTTTTCTTTTAGAGATCGTGTGATTCTGGACCAGGTTGTCCTCCCCATGTAATCTTGTTGCTTGCCAGTAATTTGCCTCACTAAAATCTGCACAAAGTACAAGGACAAGTCATTCCTAAAATAAATCGAAGTTAACTTGAAACGATTACCACCTTTTATTTGAAGGCAACATTTGATGACCGATTCTTGTTTGTGTACATCTACATCTTGAAGTGTTGTCTTGCAGACCACCAATAATTATCTCCATATAGGATTGGATGCCAAGACACCATTGGCAGTGTAGGAATTGCAATTGCTTCTTGTTTGCAACCGATGAAATAGTTTGATGGCAAAGAATGTCTATAGATTTCTTTTTCCACAAAGAATGTCAAATTAATATAAGGTCGTCCAGGATGTGGAACTTCTGTGGAAGCCACTTTCGAAGCAGTAAAGATTGCCATTAGGCTGGTAGATTTGTGATCTTCGAGGCTTTGACGGTTCTTTTCACACTTAATCGCAATGTTTGAATTCATATGCTGCGAAAATATTCCTATAATTCATGGCTCAGCCAAATATGCCCATAAATGAGCATGAATTGGTGCATTTCATGACTTGCTCTATTAGGAAAAGGCCCACGCTTTTCTTTTCAGAGAAAGTGAATGTCAATCTTGAACAAAACCGTCATTTTACCTGTTTGACAAAAATGGATGGTCAAGTTAGTGGTTGCATAAGAAATCCCTATTGGAACGATTACAACCTTACCCCTTCGAAGCATCATCCTGTGGATCAACCTACAAAAGCGATTAAGTGAAGAGATAAACTATTTTGCAAGTTCTTGAAACTCTTTTTCAAACATGTTGAAGCTAAGGCATAAAAAGCCCAAATGGTCCGTTTATTAAAACACTTCAAGTGTTTTAAAGGATATGATTTTTACGAACTCTAACTTCATTATTAAAAAATGTGAGTTGTATGATTTACAAAGGCATTCGATTGGGTCCACAATCAAAACCCAAAACGCAAAACGCAGTTCATAATAGGAATAATGACAAGGATAAAGTACAAGAAGCTCTTTCGTAGAGGAGCATAATAAGCACAATTCTCGTCCTGGCTTTAAAGTCCACTTTTGGCATGGTCAAGCAAAAGGAGTTCAAGGAATGGTTGTCACACATGACCTGCGAAAGGAAGATAATGTCAGTACATGAATGAAAAATTGATCTTTCAATAAAGCCGCCTCTTACAATGAAATCAAGGCGACGATACCTTCTTCGTACTATCCACTTAGAAGAACTTGGTATTTCATCAAGATTTTATTAGTAAGAGGAGATTTCATTAAAAGATTGATCCGCGGCTATCAATTGAATGCCCACTTTGTTCCAAAAGTTTCATACACAAATGGGGCATTGATTTTGAAAGATTAATTTGTAATTTCACTCATGCAAAGGTGAGGTGATTTTGAGAAATCAATACACAAAATGTGATTTGAATTTTAATTTCGGAATGTGACCAAGAAAGAATTTGATTGGAAATTTGATTTTAATTCTATGTCCCCAAAATGTGATCTTGACTTGGAAGAATTTTTATACAAAATGTGACTTTGAGTTCATAATTGAAAATTTAAACAAAAACATATGTTCTGATCTAGGCTAGATCAGATGCATTTGAAATGTTTGTTTATCAAGAGTGAGTGCCAAGCCTATATTTTTAAGGGCATTCCATTGATTTCCGTGAATCTCAAAAAATAAAAATTTCAATCCAAAGTGAGCAAGTAGATGGAGAAATCGTACTTACAGTGGGTGAAGAGACATTTTTTTTTTTTTAATCACATAGACATGCGGATGTAAACTTGTGAGGCTTGACGCATAAAGGTGGAATTCTAAAGGCTTAAAGTCCCCATTTTGATTAGATCAAAAGAGTTTTCCCCACTCCGCACTTACGTCGGACAGTTCTCTTCATCATTAATCATAATGAGCGGGACCAAAAGTGGATAACCATGGGTCATTCCCCGCACGAGTTCCATCTTTTGGCACCTCCTATGGGCTTCCTAGTGCGATCGGGGTTTTAAATCGCGGGTTGTGTGTGTAAATGTGTAGTGCAAGTATGAAGGCACGCACAACAATTGATATCCAAACAACACTTCAATTTCATCCATATAAACATACATTCCTACACCTCCTTGCAAAAGAAATGGGTTAACAAACACTCCACCCCTTATTACTCCAAACCTACAAAAACATTTAACACATTGTTAGCGAACTAACCTTGTTTTCCACGCGACTTTGACACGCGCTATCAAATGAAGACCATGTTAGTGAACAACCAATCAAGTTATTACGGCCTAAGTCCTCTAAGGTTTGCAACCAAGTCCCCAGCGGAGTCGCCAAGCTGTCACGACCTCTTTTTTTCGTTCGGGGGAAAAGAAAGAATGGTTTAGGGGTATTTGCCTAAAGAGGCGGACCAATGGCCCTAAATTAGGCGCGGGCTCTCCCAAGCCCATACCTCGCGCGACGTTGGATTTTGTTTTTTAGTTCTTAACAACCTAAATATTTCTAGGAGTCGCCACTAGCCTATTGGGGTCGGCTAGAAACCAATCAAGACACGGGAGTGTTGTCTCAATTCCTACGCAACCAGAGATTTCTCGGAACGGGGACTTGTTTACGCCAATGTTTCTATTAGCGCCCTTGCGGTACCACTAACTTGGAAGGTTTTAATCTAAATGGCCACACCATCTTGATTACCAATTATAATCTTTATGAAACCACTAAGTGTCCATGCAAATGTTTTTGTAGTTTTTTTTTTTTAATGTCTAGACTAATCCTAACATAATTTAGAAGAGAAATTTACACTCAAATTAATGAAAAGCGGTGCATAAGTAAACATCCAAGAAATTGAAATAACTTGAAAATAAATGCGGAAAATGAAAACCCGATACAAGTCGGGCAAATAATATTACATGGCCTTGTTATCACGCCCCGGGACAGGACCCCCGTGAGCAAAATGAGAATTTAAATATGCATGAAATTACCCTAGATGCATGAAATTACTCTAAATAATTTTAATCTAAGCAAAATAGATTATTTACAAAAATGGTTATAAAATACCAAAATATCATTTAATTAGGAAAAATGACTTTATAAAATTAGGAAAATCTCCTAGATGTCATTTTTGGCTTAATTTGATAACATCCAACATTTTTTGATATTTTTGAAATTTTCATATTTTTCTTTTTTTTATATATTTTTTTTAAAATATTAATAATAATTCCTTAAACCGATCTATGCTAACATGGAGTAGCACAGCACATGAATATCACAATAATCAAGCTCAAATCGACCGTTTCAAGATCGAAACTTGGTTTTCGCATTTCATCGAACACTTGGCGTGCATTAAATCACCCCAAAACAGCTTCGCGGGCCATGTTTGCGGCCTTCAATCTTCACCCATGAGCAATATTATGTGGGACTAAAGCATCAAGATTATATTACCACATGCAATGAGCAATATTAGACAGAAATCATAGCTTAAAACACAAAAGAACTAAGCTAAAATCATCCTCAAATATGCGGGTTTGATCTGATTTCACAAATCTGAGTTTGAATCCAAGTCAAACAAACAGTTTGCATGCCCATGTTCAAGCCCCGACACTTATCACATGCAAGATCTAAGGGAAACACTACTTGATCCGAGTGAAAGTAGGTAACATGAGCTTTCAAAAGCAACAAACATCATAGAGAATGACCAACCGAACGCATCAAAAATGAACTCTCCAAGAAGCACACATGCAAAACTCTTGAAGAGATTCCAACACTTAGAAAAATTTCCACCTCGAAAATCAGTCCTCCGGGCTGCTTTTCCTCTTCATTTTCATGATAAAAACATACTCAAACTCGAAAGAAAATACATCTAGGATGCTTACCTTGCTTCTTAGTTTCCCTTTCAAGTGATTCTTCGCTCAAGAAACCAAGAAATTATCCTCGGGGGCCCGTGGAAGTTGGCTTCTTCAACTGGAAAATGAGATCTGCAGAAGAAAAAAAGACAACGAAGGTTTTTGTCGACCTCTAAAATTAGACTTCAAGACCTCTTTTGTTGGAAAAATTAACACCAAACCAAACTAAATATATTCAAGTTTGGGGTAAAAGTCAAGCTTTTCCTCATTTGTCTCTCAGTTTTCTCAAAAACACCCGCTTTCTCTCACTCGTGACCAACCGGGCTCAACACTTAGAAAAATTCAGACTTTCTTTGGCCCGCCAGGAGGGTAGTTTTTCGGGGGGCTTTAGGAGGCCTTCCCGATCTCCATTTTGGACGTGCGACCTATGGTTGGAAAGATCTTTGAGTGAAGTTTCACTCTCTAGTTGAATGTTTTGGCTAATTTTGGCTGCAAGTTTGTGAAAATGGCACTTTTCTCTCTCAAGGTCGGTCTGGAATTTCTGGGTTTGCTTTTCTGGAGTTGCTTCTGAGGGCCTCTTTGGGGGACGACCGTGAGCTCTCTCCTCTCCCTCTCGTCTTCTCTCTCTCATCCCCTGAAAGAGCCTGCTTCGTAGATGTTATCCATTGAATTAGAGGAGGTTTGGTCGGTCTTTTGTCCACCTACCAAGCCTGTCAACTGAGCTAGTTCACCCACTCTCTGACTTAGCCAATTTTTCCACTTTCTGCAGCTGTTGAGTGTCCGGATTTGGTGCGATTTTCCCGTGCCTTCAGCAGCTTATCCCTGGCAAAGTTCCGTCCACTGGCACTACTCATTATGGCCTTCAATCACGTGCAAAGATCGGGCTAGATGGGCGGCTGAGAAGGATATGGTGGGGCCACCAAGTTGCTTACTCAGCAACTCCGAAATGAGGCTAAACCGTGGGCTGGGTTTTGGTAGCTCGTTTGAGTGCTTTAATCCATCAATTTGGCTGCATTTTTTTATCAATTAGCAAGCTCATGCATATTAGTTTAAGATCTTGACCAGATTTCGCAATTTTGCCCACCCAATTTTGCAAGAAAGTCCCTCAAAGTTGGCCATTTTCTTATCCGAAAATACCCAATTTAATACAAACTTGATATTTTTGGCCCGATTTGATTGATTCGAGTTGGCCCAAGTTCAATTTCAACTTAATTGGTGACCAAGATGATGATTTAAGGGTTCGGGCAAAAGTTTGCAAAATTTGCGAATTGGTCCCTCAACTTTTGGAAATTGCATTTTAGCCCCAATTTGCCATTTTAATTCCAATCTGACCTCCCGGGCTTGGCTAGTCACATTTAGATCATTGGCCCCAACTTTTTATCCTTTTTTTTATCTTATTTTTTTAATCTTTTTTTATATATTTAATTTAATTTTTTTTTAAGGAAAACCATATTCCATTTAAAGCACTATATTAAATGCCTAGATAATCTATATGCAAGAATTTAACTTGGAATATTTTTAAGGAAAAACAAGTGTTCCCATTTTTTGGAAATGATTTTTTGGGCAAAAATTTAAGTGTCAACAGTAAGTCGGGAGGACTTCTGCAACCTCTTGAGATTCCCGAGTGACAATGGGAACACATCATAATGGACTTTGTGACGGGCTTACCGAGGAGTCAGAGAGATAATGATTCCATTTGGGTAGTGGTCGACAGACTGACGAAATCGGCCCACTTCATCGTAGTACAAAATGACCTTAATTTAGACAGGCATGTGGAATTGTATGTACGTCAGATTGTTCATCTACATGGAGTGTCGGTAACGATTACATCAGATCGAGACTTGAGGTTCACAGCTGCCTTCTCGAAAGTTTGCAGACCGCCTTAGGAATGAAGTTGCAGTACAGTTCGGCTTATCATCCTCAAACAGATGGCTAGTCTTAGAGGACGATTCAAACCCTCGAAGAAATGCTGCGAGCTTTCGTGTTGGATTTGAAGGGAAGCTAGGAGGAACAGCTTCATCTTGTCGAGTTCGCTTACAATAACAGCTACTAGTAGAGCATTCAGATGGCTCCTTTTGAAGCGTTGTATGGCAGAGCGTGCAGAACACTAGTGTGTTGGGATGAGGTCGGAGAACGAAAGATCACAGGCCCAGAGTTGGTTCATCAGTCAATGGATACAATTACAGTTATCAGAGATAGATTAAAGATTGCCTAGAGTCACCAGAAAAGTCACGCTGATAAGTTGGTGAGCATGCCTTTTTGAAGGTGTCACCAATGAGGGTACTTCACGCTTTGGCAAAAAGGGAGAGTTGAGTCCGAGGTACGTAGGTCCCTTTGAGATTCTAGAAAGAATCAGGATCCTATCGTATCGTCTTGCATTACCGCCGAGGTAGGCGCAAGTGCATGATGTCTTTCACGTGACGATGTTGAGGAAGTATGAGCCTGACTTGACCCACGTGCTTAATTTTGAGGAATTAGACGTGGACGACATAGTGTCTTATGTAGAAAGCCCGATTTAAATTGTGGATCAGAAAGAACATATTTTGTGTACCAAGACGATCGCGTTGGTTAAAGTGGTCTGGCAATACCACGGCATTGAAGGAGCAACTTGGGAAAATGAAGATTCGATGAGATGACTGTACCCCCACCTTTTTGTTTAAAGATTTGTATGGTTCAAATTTCGAGGACAAAATTTTTATAAGTGGGGAAGAGTTGTGAGATCCTGAATTTCAGGCTCTGTTTTTTATTGAATGAGTTGGGCTTTCCATCGACGTACCTATAGTTATTTTCCCTGAGCTGATCACTCACGTGAAGCCGTTAAGGATCTAAACGCAATAGACTTAAGAATTCGACTAGGAATCGATTGCTTGATCGTGCTAATTTGCAAGCATCATTACGACACCGTCAACATCGATAAGAGATCGGAGTTACGTTGATTCGATAGAGATATGTGATTAGTGTGTGGGTGATTCCACCAACTTGCAAAATTTCCATCGAACGGCACAAGACCGATTTTTCTGTCATCTTTATACCTATGTCAATACTTGAAATCTCGAGATTTTCACGACAACCGAGAGTCGCCAATGTGTCGAAGATGCACAGTGTGGCATGAAATAATCGACCACGGGTCAATTGTACCAAAAATTCCTAAAAGCTACCCGGTGAGTTAAGTTACACTAAAATCGCGCTAGATTGAAATTAACCGCGAATTTGAACCTGATTTTAGAAATTGAAAGTTCTATCGTGTCACAATTTATTTTAGGAATGTCGACTCATCCTTTGAAGAACTTTCGGTGATCTTGGGATTTTTACGGAAAATCAATTCGGAAGATTTGGAAATGAAAGGAAATTCGGATGGGCCAAATTAACGGGATTTTTGGCCTCCTTAGTGAGCTATTTGGTGAAGGGAACTTGCGGAAATTGTGTGGGCTTTCTCCTTAGCAAAATTGGACAACAAATTGGGGAAATTTGGTGAAGAAATTGAAGCCTAAAGTAAGGAAATTCGTAGGCTTCATGGGGCTGCAACTTTTGGCCCCAATGTGGATTATTTGTGGGATTATATGCAAGAAAGTAATTGGGGGGACAAGGGGAATAATCATGGGGACATTTCTTGATGAATTGGGATATTTTTATTTGACTTCCCCCCTCCCTCCACAGCTTCTCGAGCACTACTCAGCTTCTCCTCATCTCCTTCTCCCACTGAGTCAACGT
The DNA here is from genome assembly GCA_007663325.1 of Eucalyptus pauciflora. Taxonomy (NCBI): domain Eukaryota; kingdom Viridiplantae; phylum Streptophyta; class Magnoliopsida; order Myrtales; family Myrtaceae; genus Eucalyptus; species Eucalyptus pauciflora. The sequence goes on along the minus strand of VMYD01000397.1, from coordinate 1,489,546 downwards.
TCAACGCCTCCTCTCCTTTGTCCACGACACCACCCACCGAGAACTAGCTCATTCATGTTTCTTCGCGCGCCAACTGCCGCGTCTCCACTAAACTTCTTGCACCTGCCACATGTCCAACATCAAACCGTGTAGCCCTCACCACCCACCGAAACAAGCTACCTCTCTTTCACCGATTCTTCTTGCTACACGACCTCCACCGAAGCTGTTGCTCAATTGCTTCAGCCCACTTGAAGCCGCGACTAGTAGCCCACGAAGTTAGCAACCCGCACATTTCAGCTCGTCATTCGAGCCGAGCAGTTCGCCGAGGCATGCAAGGCTTCTCGGCCCAATCTAAGATGCCCTCAGCGTCGCCATAAGCTCGAGTTTCGATCGCCGTTGCGTTGCCGTCGCGGTGAACCGGTTTTCACGCTAAACCGGTGAGTTTATGCACTAAACTCTCTTTAGGATGTTAATGACGTTTAAGTGGTGTTTAGATTAGATTAAGATTAGATTAAAGTAGTTATTAGTTTGTTTAATTAATTTAGGTTAGTTAGATTAGTGAATGAGGTGGTTAGAACTTGCAATTAGTTAATTTAGTATGTGGCATTGTAGTTAGAATGGTTAGGATAATTTAATTAGGCCAATAGGCAGTTAGATTAGCAATTTGTAGTGTAGGTATGCATTTATTGATTTAATTTGCATTATTTAATTAATTTCAGTAATTATTTAATTATTAAATATTTTCCGGATATTAGAACGGGATAGTTGGTAACCGGAATTTCGTGCTGATTGCAATGGTGTGTTCAGTTTGTGCAATTGTGTGTTATTTTTTGCAAATTGAGCACTGATTGAAAATTTGATTATTTATTCCAAAATTTGTGAATTTTGAAAATCTCAAGTGTCGGGTTTTAACACCGAAAATGATTTTATATACTATATAAAACAGTAGGATTCTAAATTGGAGGATATCAATTTTTTGGGTTCGATCTGACCGTGTACCTACACACGAATATTTTCACTAAGTGTTTTTAATACGAAGAAAATGGGCCAAGTGCATTAACTTAATTAAGACATTTGAGTGCAATGCACTGTGTCCTTGGCCGTAATTGAGTGATCATGTGTTGGTTAAGAGAAACCGTCCCGGGCTATTAAGCTGGACGTATCCCTAATATGGGACACCCTTGGACAACAGAAGCCAGTCGTAGTAGATTCTGGGCCTTTGCTCCTTCAGGAAAGCTGTCTAGGAAAGATGTAACTGTGCTCAATGGAGTGAGACGACGCCTGGTTATGCCAGAAGTCTGCCGAACAGCGAGTAGGCCATGCTATATGCTGAGATCAAAACTAGGAACGCATGTTTAATTGAGTTGAACGCGCCGGATTATTGGACAAAATTTTGTGGCGCGGTATGGGACATGTTATAACGATTTGCCCCTATAATCAGGACCCTTGTGCTTATTAGAAATTTGAGTGTGGTGTTCTAGTTAATACGCCTCTAGGCATATTACCCTTCTAATCAAGTTTAGAGCGTGAACTCACTAATATTAATATCTCACCCCGTCGTCGGCTCAATTCTTTTCAGGAACGTAGAGTGGAGGATCGGAGTCGAGCTGAGGCGATCTGAGGTGTAGGTCAAATAGGATAGCTTCTTTTGAGAGTCGGTCTTTTGAAGTCTTTTGGTTGTAGACTTTTGTACATGACTTAGTATGTTTATAAAAGCATGTTTTGTTTGTGAATCTGTTGTCCTGCTTTTCTATCCCGATATGGTTACTATCAATGGATTTGTTATTTGCTTCTGCATGTGCAATAAAATGAAAGCGTCAACGACTTGTCCTGGGAAGTCACAAATTTTATTGACCATCGAGGGATGGGCATGCGCTTGAGGATCGGGGCGTGACATTGGACGGACGGTCCGGCAGCTAGGGGAGGGGCTGCTCGATTTTCTCTGCAACTTCTAAGCTTCAAAGACTCTTTCGATGGAGAAAGCAAGTTATGCTGAAGAAGAAATGGGACAACAAAGGTTTGGAAGGGGCCACTTTGCTTCCATTCTATCCCTTTGTCCATAAGACAAGGCCCCACAGCCCTTGGTTGTCTTCCATGGCTGTTTGGCAGCCACTAATCATCCTTTGCAACCAAATGAAGTGGTCCAAAAGTGGTGGACCAAGGGACCTACGAATTTGGTGCCATTTTCCCCAATTTGGATTCAATTTCTCTTCAATTGGACTTAGATCGATCCCCATAAATTCCACCAAGATGTCCTCGACCAAATTGACACTTTTCCTCATCAATAGAACTAACTTGATTCCTAAAAATTCGGTCAAAAATGGTCCTCTGAATTTTCCAATAAAAAACAGCCATATTTTGAATTTTCACCAAAAATCTTGGTTTGCAGAAAAAATCTTTAGAGGATAAGCAACGGCCCTAAAATGAATCGTGACATGTCAGAACTTTTAATTTTTGAAATCGAATTCGAATTCGTAGTTAATTTCACTCTGGCGTGATTTTAGCGTCACTAAGCCTACTACGTAGCTTTCAGAATTTTTTAGTTCAATTGACCCATGGTCGATTATTTTCGAACCACAATGTACATTTTTAACACATTGGTGACTCTCGGTTATCGTGAAAATCTCAAGGATTCAAATACGTACACAAGTACCCAAAATGACAAAAAAATCAGTTTAGTGCCGATCGACAAGAATTATGCAATTTGGCGGAATCACCCATACTTTGATCACATTTCTCAATCGAATTGACCTATCTCTAATCTCTGATCGATTTTGACAATGCCGTAATGACCATTGTAGACTAGCAAGGTCGAGCAGTCGATTCCTGATCGAATTCTCAAGTCTAACATGTTAAAATGCCTTAACAGCTTCACCCGATAGGCTAGTTATCTCATGAGTGGCCAACTGAAAGAAAAGAACTATTGGCGCGTCGATGAAAACCCCAACTTATTCAATCGAAAATAGAGCCTGAAATTCAGGATGTCACAACTCTTCCCCTCTTATAAAAATTTCATCCTTGAAATTTAAACCATTATAGACCTTTTAACAAAATGGTGGGGGGTACATTTGTCTCATCGACCCCCCATTTTCCCAGGTTGTTCCTTCGGTTCCGTGGTATTGCCAGACCACTTTGACCAAGAGGACCGTTTTGGTGCATAGAATATGTTCTTTCCGATCCACAATTTGAAGCGGGCTTTCCACGTATGACACTCTGTCGTCCATGTCTAATTCTTCAAGATTTAGCACGTGAGTCGGGTCAGGCTTATAGGTCCTCAACATCGACACGTGAAAGATGTCATACACTTGCGCCAACCTCGACGGCAATGCAAGATGATACGCTAGGGTCCCGATTCTTTCTAGAATCTCAAAAGGACCTACGTACCTCGGACTTAGCTTTCCTTTCTTGCCGAAGCGTGAAGTACCCCTCATTGGGGACACCTTTAGAAAAACGTGATCACTAACTTGGAACTCCAAAGGCCTTCAACGCTTATCTGCATAACTCTTCTACCAGTTCTGAGCGGTCTTTAATCTGTCTCTAATGGCAGCAACTGCATCCATTGACCGCTGGACTAACTCTAGGCCTGTTATCTTTCTTTCCCCGACTTCATCCCAACATACTGGCATCCTGCACGCTCTGCCATACAATGCTTCGAAAGGAGCCATCTGAATGCTCTGTTGGTAGCTATTGTTGTAAGGCAAACTCAACAAGGTGGAGCGGTTCCTCCTAACTTCCCTTGAAGTCTAACATGCAAGCTCGCAGTATGTCTTTGAGGGTTTGAATCGTCCTCTCAGACTAGCCATTCGTCTAAGGATGATAGGCCGTACTGTACTGCCACTTTGTTCCTAAGGCAGTCTGCAAACTTTTCCAAAATGTAGCTATAAACCTTGAGTCTCGATTTGAGGTAATCGTCACTGACACTCCATACATACGAACTATCTGACGCACATACAACTCTGCATCCCTATCCAAATTAAGGACCTTTCGTACTGTGATGATGTGAGCCGACTTTGTCAGTCTGTTGACCACTACCCAAATCGAATCATTACCCCTCTAACTTCTAGGTAAGCCTGTCAAAAAATCTATTGTGATGTGCTCCCATTTCCACTCAGGGATCTCGAGAGGTTGCAGGATTCCTCTAGGCTTATAATGGTGTGCCTTCATTTGCTGACACGTCAAACATTTGGCGACATGCTTGGCGATGTCGCCTTCATACCGGACCACCAATAGTGTTGATGTAGATTCTGATACATTTTTGTACTGTCGAGATGAATGCTGTAACTGCTACGATGAGCTTATGATAAAACCTTCTCTTTAAGCTTTGCATCATCAGGTACACACAATCGTCCTCAAGACCTTAGTGTTCCATCTTTAGAAATCTAAAAATTAGCCTTTCTCTTATTGGTATCCTCTTGAAGAATTTTCTGAATCTTTGGGCCTGTCAACTGAAGTGTTTCAATTCTGAGGATGTCCATAAGATTCAAATGGTGGCCTACCTCAAACTTCAAAACCGAATCTCGAGCTCTCTCAAGTAAAATCCATTATTTAACCATCAATTGTGTGACTGAAGACTTCCGACTCAAAGCGTCGGCGACCCTATTCGCCTTTCTAGGGTGATACGGAATATCACAATCGTAATTCTTCAAAAGTTCCATCCAGCGACGCTGTCTCATATTCAACTCCTTCTGAGAGAATAGATACTTGAGACTTTGATGGTTAGTGAAGATTTGGAATCTTTCCCCACACAAATAATGTTTCCAAATCTTCAGAGTGAAAATGATTGCTGTGAGTTCTAAATCCTGTGTCGGGTAATTCAGCTCAGGAGGTCTCAACTGATGGGAGGCGTATGCAACAACTCTACCATGTTGCATCAACACGCAACCCAATCCTCTAGACGACTCATCACTGTAGATCTCGTATCCTCCAAGACCAGATGGGATGGTCAACATAGGTGCGGTAATCAGCTTTTGCTTAAGCTCTTGGAAACTACGCTCGCACTTGTCTGTACACAAACTTCTCTTCCTTCTTCAATAGTCGAGTCATCGGTGACGTCAAAGCAGAAAATCCTTCCACGAACCTTTTGTAGTAACCTGCCAAACCCAAAAAGCTTATGATCTATGTCATGGTAGTCGGTCTTGGCCAATTGATAACTGATTCAATCTTGGTCGGGTTCACGGAGATTCCTTCACCTGAAATCACATGACCTAAGAACACAACATGAGTCAACCAAAACTCACACTTACTGAACTTGGCGTACAACTCATGATTCCTCAAGGTCTGGAGTACCATCCTCAAATGCCTCTTGTGCTCCTCGAAACTTCTCGAATACACCAGGATATTGTGAAGAACACGATCACAAAATGATCCAGATAATCTTTAAATACTCGGTTCATTAGATCCATAAAAGTAGCTGGGGCGTTCCTCAAACCAAACGGCATTACAGTGAACTCATAATGGCCGTATCGAGTATGAAACGCTGACTTTGGTATATCCTCATTTATGATCCTTAGCTGATGATACCCTGTCCTCAAGTTGATGTTTGAAAGTATTGACGCTCCTTGTAGCTGGTCAAACAAGTTGTCGATCCTCGGGAGTGGATATTTCTTCTTGATCTTCACTTGATTGAGTTGACGATAGTCGATGCATAGACAAAATGAACCATCTTTCTTCTTCATGAACAGAACTGGTGCTCCCCAAGGTGATGCACTGGGACGTATGAATCCCTTATCCAACAATTCTTGCATCTGCACCTTTAGTTCCCTCAACTTACACAACGACATCCAGTAAGGAGTCTTAGAGATTGGCTCTGTCCCGGGTGTTAACTCGATTACGAATTCTATCTCTCTTTATGGCGGTAGGCCTGGCCATTCTTTCGAAAATATGTCTTGGAAACTCTTATATTATAGCGATGTCCTCGATCTTTAGCTCCTTAACTGTCGTACCCACTACAGTCACTAGGTAACCTTGGCAACCTCCGTCTAACAAACGAGTTGCCACAAGCGACGAGATTAAGGTAATCGAGGGTTCTTCTCAACTCCCAATAAACTCGAAACTTCCAAGTGCTAACGAATTAAAATGAAATACATCAGGACAACAATTCATTATCACAAAATCCTTCACGAGCCAACTCATTTCGTATATGATGTCAAAGTTATATGTAAGAAAACTAGTTAAGTACAACTATAGTCAATGATCCACTGCGCTACCCTGATAAAATTGTTTTGGCGACACTGCCCTTCCTGTCCAGTGCACAACTCGATTCATCCTTGTTCCCTTCACCATCCTAGTGGTGTCCTATTTGTGGTAACAGTGCTTGTGCTCCCATGGACTCACACTGACAATCCCTCACTTGATGGCCGTGCTGGCCACATCCATAGCACAGTCTCGTTAATCCAGCACCTGTTTGGTGAATCCTCTGCCTCCTATCGGGTGACAGCATGCACATTTCCTTGCACTGGAGGTCTGTTCCAAATACCCCACTGAACATCCTACGACACATTCCCTTTATTCGGTTCTATCAACGATAGTGGCACTTGCGATCCCATCGACCTTTAAGGACAGTCTTTGATTAGGTGACCATACTAGCAACACTTGTAACAAGTCCTTTCCTTTTTTTTATAACATGGGGCATATTAATGTCTTTTCCTATAGACATGACATATATCAATCGGGTTGGGTGGAATGAGATACCCTTCTTCTGACATCGGCTCTTCCCCAATTGATTGCTATCTCTGCTAGAACCAAATCTTGACCCAGATGTGGTAGTTTGCTCCCCGATCACAATTCTAGGATGGAACTCAGCAGGTGCGGCAACAATGGCGGTGACGGCACTGGCAGTGGTAGTGACAGCGGCAACAGCGGCGGCTCGATCCTGAGTTTGCTGACCCAACAAGTTACCAAGGGTCATTAGTGCTTGAACGATCCCGTCGAACCTAGGATCGCTCGATGTTGCTACACTAGTACCGGCTTGCAGCGGTGCTCTCTCACTCACGCTAGCCTAAGCCGACGCTCTACCTCGACCACCTCGGGTACCGAGCCTTGTCGGCATTTTACCCCGAGTCACAGAGGCTACTGCCCTCCTATTAGGAGTCCTCTGCTCCTGATTACTCATTCTACAAGATCTTGATAGAAACCTATTTTCTAATTCCAACACCATATTAGAATTTGAGTGACCCACACCAAACAATCTACCAACCAGCTAACACAGACATGCATAAACATGAAATAAACGCCAATCCTACTGATTATCCCATAAACCTATTGCACCTTATCACTCAAACTATCGACTAGCTTTGATACCACTTCGGGCAGGGATGTCATGCCCTGATCCTCGAGCGCGTGCTCATCCCTTAGTGGTCAATTAAATTGTAACGTCCCAAGACGCGTTGCAGACTCATTCATTTTAATGCACATGCGGAAGCATATAAATAAATCCCTAGACAACACAAAGATGGGATAGAAAAATAGGGCCGCAATTTTAAAAACCACAACACACCTTTATATACAGCATACTAGGTTTTTACAAGTCTACAAAAGATCGATCCTCAAAACAAAGTTGTCCTATGACCAGCTAGTTTGACTCATTCGCAGATTATTCAGTCTCCATAGGTGCTGGGTGCGTCGGGTCCTCCACCACACCATTTGGAGGATCAACAACACTCAACCCTAAAGTGGCGTCGATTATCCCAGTGGGGATTTCAAAACACCTGAGAGAGCCCACCCTGAAACTAATGGGTCCATAGTGGAACCAAGCTCTGAATCGATGAGGTAACACATAACGTGGATGCTCTTTGACCTAGACAATAGTCACTACAAGTTCATAGACCTAGTGACTTTCGGGATCAGGATAGTTATAAACTCGTTCAGTGACCCTCATCGGCCGACCATAACGCTCAGGGGGATTCGCCATCTAAGGACTTGAAAATATTGAGCCCACAACGGGGTGAGACAATGTCTCAACAAGTTCACCCCTTAAACTTCGACTAGGAAGGAAATATGCCTAAAGGCTGTCTATGCACACATAAGATAAAGGACTTACCTAGCCTCAGTTCCTTCCTGCAAGTTAGTATAACTCATATACTCAATCAATTGATTTAAGTCATATCATCAATCCATCGAAGCACTTAGTCACCCGATTCAGTTAAAGACCACTAACATGATCCGTACTATCTATCAATCAAGACCATATATAACTCAATTCCGTCTATCGATTCAATTAATACCACCATTGCTCACACAAGCTGATATATATGGTCATAACACTCACAATCTGATATAGATAGATAGTAGCTCACCCAAGCTGATAAATAGATCGTGCTTTCACAAGCTAATAAACGATCATAACTCACACAAGCTAATAATGTATACAGCTCTCACAAGCTAACGTATCTAAGCACATAAGCTGATACAGTATACTGCTCTCACAAGCTGACGTGCAAAGGGGCTCTCATAAGCTGATATAAATGTATACTGCTCTCACAAGTTGACATATCGAGCTCATAGGCTAATATAGTATACTACTTTCACAAGCTGATGTGCAAAAGGGATCTCACAAGCTAATGATAAATTTGCTTGCACAAGTTGATGCGCAAAGTCTTTCTTTTAGAAAATCTCACTATTCACTAAGCCCATGAAGATATTTTGGTGTTCTAAACCGACACCCGGTATTTTCTAACTAAAATACCAAAATCACACAATTTGGGATAAATACCCAAATTTACTAATTCCACTCAATTTGCACAATCTAGCATCAATTAAATAAATCAAGCATACCATTGCAATCAGCATGAAATTCCAGTCATCAACTATCCCGGTATAATTTCCAAAAAATAATAAATACCAAAATACAAAAATTAATTAAATAAATACAATTAAATGCCATAATTAGAAACTTAGGCCGGAAACTCCTAATTAAATACCGAAATGGGCCCGCCATATTTCCGAACCAATCTAGATAAATAATACAATCTATCTAATCGCTAATTAAGCCGATCTAACCATCTAACATGCAATAACGAGTAATTAAATCGTTAATCTATTCTAACTAACCACCTAATCCAAGGTTAACATAAAATAATTTACCTTTAAGCATCATTTACTCCCTAAGCAAAGTTTAGTGAGTAAACTCACGGCGATGGCAACGTGGAGATGGGCAACAAACTCTGAAGCGGCGGCTCCTTATGAGGCCCGGAAAAGGTCCGAAATGGGCCTCGAAGCCCATGGTGGCTTGCTGGGTTCGGCTTTTGGTGCGTGGGCCGAGACGCTAGAACAAAGGCCGGCTTGGGCTAGAGATGGCGAGGATGGCTGGTGGACGGCTGCAGCAGTGCACAGCAGAGGCGGATGACGACGACGGGCTTGGGGGATGAGTTGGAGTCGTGGCAGGAGTGGAATGGATGACGGACTGGCGTGGAACAAGCGCGGCATGCGCGGGGCTCGCGGATGGCGTGACAGTGACGTGACGGCTTCGGGCGTGACATCTTGAATTTCAGGCTTTGTTTTCGATTGAATGAGTTGGGCTTTTCATCGACGCGCCTATAGTTCTTTTCCCTTAGATGACTCATGAGATAACTAGCCTATCAGGTGAAGCCGTTAAGGAATCTAAACGTAATAGACTTGAGAATTTGACCGGGAATCAACTGCTCGACTGTGCTAATCTGCAAGGGTCATTACGGCACCGTCAAAATTGATCAGAGACTAGAGATAGGTCGATTCGATAGAGATATGTGATTAGTGTGTGGGTGATCCCATCTAATTGCAAAATTTCTATTGAATGGCACTAGACTGATTTTTCTATTATTTTCATACCTTGTGTCCGTATTTGAAACCTTGAGACTTTCGAGACAACCGAGAGTCGCCAATGTGTTGAAGATGCAAAGTGTGGCTTGAAAATAATCGACCACGGGTCAATTGCACCAAAAATTACTAAAAGCTACCCGGTAGGTTAGGTCATGCTAAAACCGCGCCAGATTGAAATTAACTTCGAATTTTAACTCGATTTCAGAAATTGAAAATTATATCGTGTCATGATTTATTTTAGGAACGTTGACTTGTCATTTGAAGAATTTTCGGTGATCCCGAGATTACTACGGAAAATCAATTTGGACGATTTGGAAACGAAAAGAAATTCGGATGAGCCAAATTGAAGGGATTTTTGGCCTCCTTAGTGAGCTATTTGGTGAAAGGAACTTGTGGAAATTGTGTGGGCTTCGTCCTTAGCAAAATTGGACATCAAATTGGGGAAATTTGGTGAAGAAATTGAAGCCCGAAGTTGTGACATCCCAAATTATCAACCCTGTCTTCTACTAAATGAATCGGGCATTTCATTGACGTGTCTATAGGGTTATTCTCAAAGCCGATACTCTCAAGATAACTAGACTATCTGGGGAAATTATTAAGAAATTTTAAGGCAATAGACTTGAGAATTTGACTAGGAATCGGCTTCTCGACTGTGTCCATCTTTAGAGGTCATTACGGCACAGTTAAAAATCGATGTGAAATCAAAGATAGACTGGATTGACAGTGATGTGTGGCTAATCGTGGGTGACACCACTAAATTAGAAAATTCATGTCGACCGACAATAGACTGATTTTCTTATTATTTTGGTACCCTGTGTCCGTATTTGGATCCTTAGGATTTTCATGAGAATCGAGAGTCGCCAATGAGTCGAGTGGCTTCATAGTTGCTCGAAGAAAATCGACCACGAGTCAATTGCATTTAAAAATATTTGAAAGTTACCCGGTAGCCTAGGTCACGCTAAAAACGCGTCGAACAGAAATTAACCGTCAATTCGAGTCCGATTTCAAAAATTGAAGATTCTGTCATGTCACAATAAATTCTAGGAGCGTCGACTCAGTCTTAGAAGATTTTTCTGACACCCGACACTTTTTGGGAAAAAGTCGTCATCGAGTCGTTTCTGTGCAGAAAAAGCCAGTGATTATTTTTGATAGCAAAATTGGGAAGCAAGATGGATATATGGGTGAGGAAAAATATCGAGATGGTTGATGGATGACTGATTGATTTTATGGAGGCCAATTGAGATAGAATTGAAGTGGATCAAGCCACCAATTGAACATAATTCTTGCAAAATTCGTAACCCTCCCTTCCCCCTAGCCAAATGGACCAAAAAATAAGTCATGAGAGGTGTTGGTGTGGATCAATGGAGGCCAAGGGATCTTACTTGGCTTAGGATGAATCTTGGAAAATATCAAGCCAAGGCCCCACCTCAACTCTATCTCATCTCTCTTATCTATTCCCTCACCTCTATCCTCTCCATCTCTCTCACCTCTCTGCCATCCAAGACCCTCTCCTCTTCATTTTCGAAGCCCTCAAGCCAACAAGTAGACCAGCAGAAGGAACTACAGCCGTCGCACGCTTCCACCCGCACCACTGCCGGTTTCTGCTCCAGCCGACCTTTTGTCAAAGATTTGAGTCAAAAGTGGTCTTCCCGGATGAACCAGCAAACTAACCACATATCACCGTGAAGAGGACATCCATACCGTTCCAACAAGACCAAAATCACCCCGAATGGAGCTGTCTTTCGTCCCACACGGCCGCTGGAGTCCGCCGCTCGCCGGACCGTCTGGAACCGCCTGTTTCGCCTGTTTCGCGGTTTTCAGCCATTTTCTCACTATTTCTACCCTACCTCCAGTAAGATTTCCTTGACCCCCGGGAGCCACTGGTTGCCAACCACTGGCTCGCCGAAGCTCCGAGCGGGCCGTTTTCGCCGTTGAAGTTGCTGGTTTCTTCTCTGCAGTTCAGCCTAGATCAGAAGCAGAAGACAGCAAGGTTTTGGAGATTTTCATGGCCTGTTTTCAAGCCCTTCCCAACCTCCGTTCGTGTCGCCGCTTCGGGGTTTATCGACCGCCTAGGTGTCGTGGTCGTCATGAACTCACCGGCACGCAAAACCGGTGAGTTTATCCTCTAAACCTCGCTTAGTAAGTTAATCATGCTTAAGGGGTGTTTAGATTAGTCTAATTAGGTTTAGGTGGTTGGATTAAATTATTTTAATGGGTGTTTAATTAGGGCTAATTGTGTGATTAAATTAGTGTAATCTTGTTTAAGCCCTAATTAATTATTTCGAATTTATAAATATTATTTTATGAAATTATATTATTATTATATAATATTTAATTATTTAATTTTCGGAATTAAATTTAATTATTTAATAATTTTGAAAATTTTGCCGGGATGGCCGGTCGTTAGAATTTCGCATTGATCGCAGCAGTGCGGTCAGTTTGTATCAATTGTATGCGTAATTGCGAAATTGAGTGAAAATGATGATTGTGGTTAATAATTCCAAAAGTGTGGAATTAAGTAAAATTGGAGAAGTTTTGGTATTTAACTTGAAAATACCCGGTGTTGGCTTTTGGCACCGTAATTGGTTTGTAGGACCAGTTTGAATCGTTGGATGTTATTGGATTGTATATCCAGTTCTATGGTTTAAATATATGTACAGTTTTGGCGAGCAATTGGTTTATGTTTGGGTCAGCTTGTGTGCGCACTGTATGTCAGCTTGTGAGAGCAACGATCCATATATCAGCTTGTGCGAGCTATTATCTATGTATATATCAGCTTGTGCAAGCTACCATCTATATAAGCTTGTGAGAGCATTGCATCCATTTCAGCTTGTGTGAGCCATGATTGTATTAATGGATGGATAAATTGTATGAATGGATAGAGGTATGAATTGTACTGACATGTAGGAATGGACTGAGACGAGGTAAGTCCTCAATCCTCTTTGTGTGACTAGAACGCCTTGGGGCTTATTTTCTTCCTAATTGAGTTTTAGAGGGTAGGACTCGCTAAGACATTGTCTCACCCTGTTGTGGGATAACAATTTCAGGTCCCTAGATGGCAGATCCTTTGCAGCTTTCTCGTAGACCAATGAGGGTCGCTGAGAGGATTTTTGACTTCGCCGATCCTAACTGAGGAGCTGGCGAATGGACCTATCTGGCTGATGTTAGGACAACTTAGTTTTCGAGGACTGATCTTTTATAGATCTTTTTGTTAATAGCCTAGTCCTGTAACTGAACTGGTTTGACATGTATAAAGGTGTATGGTTTGAATTTGAAAAAGTGATCCTGCTTTTCTATCCCAATTGAGTTTTGTCAGGGGATTATTTATCCGCTTCCGCATGTGCAATTAAATGAATGGGTCGGCGACGTGTCCTGGGAAGTTGCATTTCTATCGACCGCAGTGGGATGTGCGCGTGCTCGAGGTTTGGGGCGTGACAAAAGTAAGGAAATTCGTAGGCTTGATGGGGGCTGCAACTTTTGGCACCAAAGTGGATTATTTGTGGGATTATAAGCAAGCAAGTAATTGGGGGGACAAGGGGGATAATCATGTGGACTTTGTGGACATTTCATGATGAATTGGGATATTTTTATTTCACATTCCCCCCCGTCCATCACTTCTCGAGCATGCCTCAGCCGCTCCTCCTCTCCTTCGCTGCTTCTACTTCGGTTGATTTCCCTCCTTCACGGATCTACCGCCAGCTTCCTCTCCAATTTTTCCATTTTCTCTGTAATTGAGCACCCCCCCAATTCGCTGCCATCTCCATCGAATTTGCTACTCCACTTCCATGTTGCAGTTGCCATGAAGACTAGTGCCCCACCTTCCTTGTGTCTCCTTTGCTGCTTCCCACCGAGTCAATGTTCAAAGCCTCCTCTCCTTTGTCTACGACACCACCCACCGAGAACCAACTCCTTCCTGTTTCTTTGTGCGCCAACTGCCTCGTCTCCACCAAATTTCCAACACCTACCACCCGTCCAGCATCAAACTGCGTAGCCCTCACCACCCATCGAAACAAGATGTCTCTCCTCCATCGATTCTTCCAGCTGCGCGTCCTCCACCGAAGTTGTTGCTCGACCGCTTCAACCCCCTCGAAGCCGCGACAAGTAGTCCACAAAGTGAGCAGCCCACACATTTCAGCTCGTCATTCGAGCCTAGCAGTTCGCTGGGGTTTGCAAGGCTTCTCGGCCTAGTCTAAGCTCCCCTCAGCATCGCCATAGGCCAGAGTTTCAGCCACTATCGTGCTGCCGTCGTGGTGAACTGGTTTTCGTGCTAAACCGGTGAGTTTATGCACTAAACTCTCATTAGGATGTTAATCACCTTTAAGGAGTGTTTAGATTAGATTAATATTAGATTATGGTAGTTATTAGTTGTTTAATTAATTTAGGTTTGTTAGATTAGTGAATTAGGTGGTTAGAACTTGCAATTAGTTAATTTAGTATGTGACATTGTAGTTAGAATGGTTAGGATAATTTAATTAGGTCAATAGGTGGTTAGATTAGCATTTTCTAGCCTAGGTATGCATTTGTTGATTTAATTTGCATTATTTAATTAATTAAGGTAATTATTTAATTGTTAAATATTTTTCGAAAATTAGACCGGGATAGCTGATGGTCGGAATTTTGTGCTGATTGCAATGGTGTGTTCAGTTTATGCAATTGTGTGTTATTTCGTGCAAATTGAGTGCTAATTGAAATTTTGATTATTTATTCCAAAATTTGTGAATTTCGATATTTATTTAGAAAATCCCAGGTGTCGGGTTTTAACACCGAAAATGGCTTTATATACTATATAAAATAGTGGGATTTTAAATTGGAGGATATCAATTTTTTCGGGTTTGATCTGACCGTGTACCCACACATGATTATTTTCACCGGGTGTTTTTAATACGAAGAAAATGGGCCAAGTGCATTATCTTAATTGAGACATATGAGTGCAATGCACGGTGTCCTTGGCTGTAATTGAGTGATCGTGTGTTGGTTAAAAGAAACTGTTCCGGGTTATTAAGTTGGATGTAACCCCTATATGAGACGCCCCTAGACAACAGAAGACAGTCGCAGTAGATTTTGGAATTTTTCACTTTCGGGAAAGCCGTCTAGGAAAGATGTAGCCATGAATGGAGTGAGACAATGCCTGGCTATGCCCAAAGACCGCCGAATAGCGAATAGGCCGTTCTATATGTCAAGATCAAAACTAGGAATGCATGTTTATTTAAGTTGAATGCGTCGGGTTATGGGACAAAATTGTGTGGCACGGTATGGGACATGTCATAATGATTTGACCCTATAATCAAGACCTTTGTGCTTATTAGAAATTTGAGTGTGGCGTTCCAGTTAATTGAGCTTGGTTCTTGCTCATGTTTTCGTGCTGTCTGTGATATGAACTGTGGTGACTTATAGGGAGGATCTGCGACGAGGTAAGTCTCATTGGTGGTGTGATTGTGTGGTTAAGACTCCTCTAGGCGTATTACCCTCCTTTAAAGGGTGAACTTGCTGAGATTTATATCTTACCCCGTCGTCGACTCAATTCTTTTCAAGACCGTAGAGTGGAGGATCTGGAGTTGAGCTAAGGGGATCTAAGGTGTAGATCAGATAGGACAACTTCTTTTGAGAGTCGGTCTTTTGGTTGTAGACTTTTGTACATGACTCCATATGTTTATAAAAACATGTTTTGTTTGTGAATCTGTTATCTTGCTTTTCTATCCCGAGATGGTTACTGTTAGGGGATTTGTTATTCACTTCTGCATGTGCAATAAAATGAAAGGGTCAGTGACTCATCACTAGAAGTCACAAATTTTATTGACCACCGAGGGATGGGCACGCGCTCAACGATCAGGGCATGACATCCTCGTCCGGAGTGGTATCAGAGTTGGTCAGTAGTTGGAGTGATAAGGTGCGATGGGTTCTTGGGAAAGTTAGTAGGAATGACCTCTATTTTATGTTGATGCATGTGAATGATAGCTGTTTAGTACTTTGTTTGTCGGGTTGCCCAAATTCTAATCTGGTATTAGAATTGGGAAAATAGGTTTCTATATCGATCATGTAGTATGAAATACCAGGTGCAGAGAACTCCTCGAAAGAGAACCATTGGACCTATGACTCGGGATAGGATGCCGACTAGGTTTGGTACCAGAGGGGGTCGTGGTAGACCACCTGCTCAAGCTAGTGCTAGTGGAGTAGCACCACCTCCAGTTGGTGCTGAGGTAGTAGCCCCTGATGATCCAAGGTTTTCCGAGATCATGCAGGCGCTAGAGACTCTCGGGAATGTGGTAGGGCAGCAGGCCTAGAATCAAGCTGTTGTTGTCACTATTTCGGCCATCGTTACAGCTACTACTATCGCAACCGCCACAACTACCGCTAATGCCACCACTGATATTGTAGCTGCCGCCGTCGCTGCTGCCGTAGCCGTTGCCGCACTTGCCGAAGTTCCACCTAGGAACATGGCCGCTGAGAGAGAAAGGCCCATGCATAAGTTAGTGGAGTAGTTTATGAAGTTGAACCTGCCAAGGTTCGCCGAGACAGGAGATCCCAAAGCTGCAGCCGTTTGGATTCAGGACTTAGAGAAGGATTTTGCACTACTGAGGTGCACAGAGGAGGAGAAGGTCGTCCTTGCAATATATCAGCTGTAGGGGATTGCAAGCACTTAGTGGAGAGCCACGAGAGGGATAGTGTTTCCGGAAGGTGTGGTTTCGGAGTGGAACGCATTTGTTGAAGTATTCAATGGTAAATACTTTTCGGATAGTGCCAGAGAACTAAAGATGGCGGAATTTCAACGCCTTCGCCAAGGTACAATGATTGTGGAACAATAAGAAGCGGAGTTCGCTCAGTTGTCACAATACCCCCTTAGATTGGTTGAGGATTTGGTAGACTGAGCTAGAAGATTCAGAGATGGGCTCAGATGGGAGTTGAGGAGTTCGCTAGTGCAATTCAATTTGAAGGACTACAACGACCTATAAGAACAGGCCCAGCTAATAGAGAGAGACCATAATGAACAAGCCGATGTATCTGGGTCACTATTTAGTCCAAATAGGGATGAGAATCGGTTTGGGAAGAGACTGATGATTGGAGGAAGGTATCCGACTCCGCCCAATAGGAAGGGTGGAATAGGCAAGTCAGCACAAAGACAGAATGGTGTGTGTCATTTTTGCGGAAAACGACATAGACCAGACCCGTGCCATTCTAGGCCGGATGTTTATTTTGAGTGTGGCCAGCAAGGTCACATGGCCAGGAATTGTCCCAAAAGACAAATGGGACCGTAGTTGCCACCGTTGCCATCGATGGGTCAGAATCAAGGATTTGCACTGCAGAATGGACAGCAGGGTGGACTGATATAACTTCCAGGTCAAGGAATGACGTATGCTATCACTAGAGAATTGGTGGAGGACTCACCTGATGTGATTATAGATACTGTTTCGTTGAACGACCATGCTGCTTATGCTTTATTTGACCCTGATGCAACTCATTCATTTATAACTGAGCAGTTTGTTAAGCTGGTAAGATTGATTCCTGAGTTGTTAAAGTCAGTGGTTAGCATATCTACACCGTTAAAGGATAAGGTGTTAGCTATAGTGGGTTGTCCTGGTTGCAAGCTAGTGATTGGTGAGCGAGAGGGGAGGATAGATTTGATAGTCCTAGCCATGTATGATTTTGATGTGATAATTGGCATGGACTAGCTCACCAAGTAACGAGCTGAGATGGACTGCTATCGTAAAACGATTTAATTTAACCCGTTAGCGGGTGAATGTTTCGAGTTTATTGGGATCGAGGAGGACCCTCAATTTTCTTAATTTCGTCGCTTGAGGCAACCCATTTATTAGACGGGGGTTGCCAAGGTTACATGGCAACTGTCGTGGATATGACAGTTGAGGAGATGAAGATAAAAGATATCTCCATAGTCCAAGAGTTTCTAGACGTGTTTCCAAATGAATTGCTAGGCCTGCCGCTAGAGAGGGAGATCAAGTTCGTGATTGAGTTAGCTCCCGGACCCTCAATTTCCTTAATCTCATCGCTTGAGGCAACCCGTTTATTAGATGGGGGTTGCCAAGGTTACTTAGCAACTGTTGTGGATACGATAGTTGAGGAGTTGAAGATCGAAGATATCTCAATAGTCCAAGAGTTTCTAGACGTGTTTCCAAAGGAATTGTCAAGCCTGCCGCTAGAGAGGGAGATCGAGTTCGTAATTGAGTTGGCAACTCTCGTGCGCTATCACTAGAGAAACTGTATTATTTATCTAGATTGGTTTGGAAATTTTCCGAGCTCGTTTCGATATTTAATTAGGCGTTTCCAACCTAAGTTTCTATTTTCGGCATTTAATGGTATTTATTTAATTAATTTTGGTATTTATTTAATTATTTATTATTTTTCGAAAATTAAACCGGGATAGCCAGTGACCGGAATTTCATGCCGATTGCAATGGTGTGATTGTTTTATTTAATTGAGTGCTGATTTGTGTAAATTGAGTGTGAATTGTAATTTTAGGTATTTATCCCAAAATTGAGTGATTTCAGTATTTAATCAGAAAACACTGGGGCGTTGGTTTTTAACGCCAAAAATGTTTTTAGATGCTTTATAAATAATAGGATTTTTGAAAAGAATGATATGGCATTTTTGGCTCAGTCCGATCGTGTACCCACACACGATTATTTTATCGGGTATACTTTAACATGATGAAATTAGGCAAAGTTTGTTATTTAATTGAGGAATTGGTGTGCAAAGCACAAGATCCTTGGCCGAGATTGGTTTATCATGGGTCAGCTTGTGTGAGCATTATGATACATCGGTTTGTGAGAGCAGTATACTATATTAGCATATAAGCTTGATATGTCAGCTTGTGGGAGTAGTATACCTTATTAGCTTGTGTGAGCAATGATCGTTTATAGCAGTTTGTGAGAGCAACGATCCATATATCAGCTTGTGCGAGCTACTATCTATCTATATTAGCTTATGCGAGCTACTATCTATCCATTTCAACTTGTTTGAGCATTGATGGTGTTGACGGTATCAGATAGATAGTATTGAATTGATAGATAGTACGATTGGATCGAATGATCATTGGATCTAACGATCGTTGGTACTGAACGATCATTGGTATTGATGATTGATTGAATGATTGATTGGTTGAGATTATAAACTGTGTTGACATGCAGGAGGGAACTGAGGTAAGGTAAGTCTTCTGACTTGTGTGTATAGCTACATCTAGGCGTATTTCCTTCCTAGTCAGAGTTTTGGGGGTGAACTTGCTGAGATATTGTCTCACTCTATCGTGGGCTCAACCTTTCTAGGTTCGTAGATGGCTGCTCCTCCTTAGCGTTTTGGTCAGCCCATGAGGGTAACCGAGCGGGTTTTTAGCTACCCCGATCCCAGAAGCCACTAGGTCTATGAGTTGGTAGTGACCACAGACTGGGTTGAAGAGGACCTACCTTATAGGATACCTCATTGATTCAGAGCGTGGAGACTAAAGAATCGACGAACAAGTCTGGCTAGCTGGCCTTCAGACAATACCCTTTTTGTTGAGCTGATCTTTTGTAAACTTTTTTCCTTAAACTAGTATTGTAAATAAATTAGTCAACTGTGTATAAAGGTGTGTGGTGGTTTGTGAAATTTGTGGCCCTGCTTTTCTATCCCATCTTTGTGTTGTTTGGGGATTTATTTATACACTTCCGCATGCGCATAAAAATGAATGGATTGGCGATGCATCCTTGGACATCACAAGTTTATCGACCACCGAGGGATGGGCACGCGCTCGAGGATCGGGGCGTGACAGAGCTTGTGCAAAAGCATTTTATGAAAAAATGTAAAAATGGTAGACACAAAGATCAACGGGTTTATTTAACAAGTTAATAGTAACCACATTATTAGCAGAGAGAGAGAGAGAGAGAGAGAGAGAGAGAGAGAGAGAGAGAGAGAGAGAGAGATATGAGGAAAGGTGCAATAAGTTGGCTGAAAGAATAAACAAAATCTAGTCTTCAACAACACAAAGGTGCTCTTTCCTAACACCAGAAATTGCAGAATACACAATTTGATGTAGCTAAACCTACTTTTCAACGAATCGACAAGTTTACTCCAATATCAATTGTCTCCCAGCACGAATTTCATGCATAAATGGTTAAATACTTGAATGAAGAAAGATAGTTCACAAATCACACCGTGACTCAAGACTTGAAGCTTCTGCACTTCGATTCAAAATAACCCGAAAAACACCTCCAATTCTTTGTGAAGGAAATAATTAAATCATTCATATTGCATAATAGGTATCAACAATTCACTCTTCCACTAACCAAGTGTTAGTTCCTTTATTTCAGTCCTCACAAATCACGATTGTTCTCTACTAATATTAAAAGCACTCCATAAGGTGAGACCAGTACTCTCAAGTCTCAACCACCTCAGCCTTACAACAAAACCCAGCATTTGTCAGCATCTTTAGTGTGGTTACTATCTAAAAGTTCCCTTCCACTTTATTTATTTTTTCTAAGTAAAACAGGTGCTACAAAGCATGTCAATGCTGACGTCATGTTGGTGCATAACATAAACTAGCTAAGTATCACCATCGTCAAGTCGAGCCAAGTCAAAGTATCACTCGTCCATGATACATGAAAGAGGATTTTCCTTCAGAGACAGCAGGATGAACGAATGCAAGAGGTGGTTCCAGAACCAAGATGAAAGGTTAGCCGAAGGAAAACTCATAAAACAGGACACAACAAAAAACAAACTCTAGTTCTATGGACTTACCATCATCGACTTTCTTTGCTAATCAAATGATACATATCTTATCCATCTTTGTTGAACCTCGGACAATCATCAATGTAGAGTTGACAAGATTTTGGCACACCCAGCACCCTCTCCAATGATCCACATCCATAGAACCTCAAACGTTTTAGATTCTGTAGATTAGAAAGATCAGATTCATTTAACCTTTTGATTGAATTGCAATGCCTAATAGACAAATTCTGCAATGATTTCAATTCTCCCAAACCCTGAATCTCAATTAGCTGAGGCAATAGGAATAGGGACAAACACTGGATCTCCTTCAAACAAGGCAAAACGGGTAGTGTCTTGAGCAATGGACAGTCGTACATCCACAATTCTTTGAATTTCTGTAGCTCGCCAAGCACCTCGAATCGAATCTCTCTCAGTGAATATCTATAAATAGATAGCTTCAACAAATTCTCCAAGTTGGAAAAGACTGACCAATCTATCGGTGACTGGACATCGCCTAACGAAAAATCTTGAAGGTTGGATGGGAGCCCGATAAGAGATTGGGGCTCAGCATTATTTATGATGAGGTATTGTAGCTGAGAGAGGGAACTTAAATCGGTTGGAGGAAAGGCCATTTTTCCAACGCAGAGGGTCATTTGCTGCAGAGCAGGTAGTCTCACGATCCCCTCTATCTTGGCTTCTTTAATTGAATATCCAGTTATCTCAAGGTGAACTAAATTAGTTAGGAGTGAGCAGTCGGGGATCCTGGTCAGTGAATTCGATGTAAGGGTTAAAAAAATTAGACTCTTGGGAAGCTCCGGCAATTGTTGGATTGAATCACAAGAAAGTAACAAAAGCATTTGGAGATTTGTAAGCTGATTAATTGTTGTGGGCAATCCACTAAAGCGACCATTGCGTAAGTATAGATATTTCAATGAGGATAGTGCCCCAATTTCACTTGGAATTTCCCCCACCAGATGTTTAGAACAAGCATCTAACTCTTCCAGATTTTCCAACATTCCTATGGTTTTCGGAAGTTCACTTATGCAACTATCATAGAGATTTAGTACCTTCAACTTTTTGAGATCTCCAATACAATCAGGTAAGTTCCCGATTCTTGAATGGCTCAAATCCAACTTGACCAATGATTGGAGCCTCCCAATCGAGTCAGGTAGCTTTTCTAGATAGGAATTCCAGATGCGTAAAACTTTTAACCTTCCAAGATTTCCAATAGAATGAGGTAATTCACTAATTTTTAAATATTTGACATCTAGCTCAAGTAGTGACTCCAATTGTCCAATAGAGTTGGGAAGCTTTTGAAGTTCATTGCATGGCAATATTAGAGACTTCACCTTTGCTAAATTGCCAATCGAGTGAGGCTTCCTTGAGGGTGTCCGTTCTATTCTTAGCACTGTCAAAGATTTTAGACCACCAATGGACTCCGGTGGCGACTCAATAGCTTCACTCTTTATCTCTAGGTAATCAAGATGTTGTAGATTGCCAATGGAGTTGTCAATCTTTCTTAGTCGAACACATCTAAGAATCAATTTCTCCAGCTGCGAGATTGTGGAGAACTTGGGCGTCTTTCTAAGGAATGGACAGTCCTCGAGCTGGAGGATTTTCAATTGTTCTGCTACCTATAAAGCAATTGAGTAGACACTCAGAAAAGAGGAAGAGTAAATATAATGCAAAAGGATGTCATGAGATCATACCATGATTTGACACCATCCTCCCCAATCTTCAGTAATGTTATTCCCAGATAACATGAGAATCGTTAAGTTCTTCAACCCAAAGTTGCTAGCTCGGAATTTTGAAGGGCAATTGCTCCAAGAGAGCCATGTCAGATTAAAGAAAACATTCTTAAAGTCTCCTTCAAAATTTCCATGGTCCAATTGAAGGAACCTAAGGTTCACCAAGCCCATAAATTGCTTGCACTTAAATCTGTACATCTTATTTGGGCTACGTGTACCAAGATTGAGTGCAACTATGTCTTTGGTTCCCTGGAAAGCAAAAGTAGCAACCAATGAGTACATATGTCACTTTGACTTGAAATTAGATAAAAAAGTAGTGACGCTAATGGATGCATTGGAAAACATTTAGAGGTCAAGATTACCGTTTTTGTCTGCACTACACGGAAGGCATCCTTGGGAGACCACAATCTGCTACCCTTCATATTGATTTCGCCACTTTCTGGATGGACGATACTTCTTCCAAGGTCTCTAAGTAGGTCGTGCATCCATAGTTTATTATCATTGGATATTTTTATTAGAGACATAAGTTTGAGGATATTGACCTCAATTTCGGTCGGATACCCAAAAATCGCATCCCAATATTTAATTGCAGTTGTTTTCTCTTTGTTGAAACAGAAACATGCTATATCAAGAAAAATTTGCCGTTGATTAATTTCCAATGCTTTGTAGCTTATCATCAGCTTCTTTCTGACATCCTCATTCATCACCTTCTTTAACTTACATAGGGCAACTTCCCATGTTCTTCGGCATTTTCCGCGAAGTGTGGAACCCACAACATCGAGAGCTAACGGAAGTCCTCCTAGTGCATTGACTAGCTTTTCTGTGATATCCATGTAACTAGGCGGAGGCTTGGCACATCCCAAGGCACGCTCACAGAAAAGTTGAAGAGCATCATGCGAATTCATCTCCAGCATATTGTAGAATGAAAATTGTCCACTATTAGAGATTGGGAGATTGTCATCCTCACCTTCCTTTACCAGGAATTCAATATTTCTTGTTGTTATGATGATTCTACTACCCCCACCAAACCAGTTGGGCTCGCCTACAAGCCTCATGATTTGGTCCCAGTTGTCGATGTCATCAAGAACAACGAGGACTTTCTTGCCAAGAAACCTTGTCTTGATCACTTCATCAATGAAGAATGGGTTTGTGCAACTAAGATTGAGAACGTCAACCAACAATTTCTTTTGTAAGCCTATTATATCATGAGTTCGAACATCTTTAAGAAAACAACAATGATCCAGAAATTGAGGGTAGATTTGCCTGAAGACGGCCTCGGCTAGTGTCGTTTTTCCGATGCCACCCATACCATGAATCACAATAAACCGTACATCAAAAGCTCCTACATCTAATAGCTTCATAATGTGATCCATTTGATTATTAATTCCCACCAAATGATTAGACATGTCCGTCTGTCTTGTCCATAGCAAATTTGAAACCTCTTCCACCATGAGGTTTGTAAGTTTATATAGGCTGCCACATACATAACATACAATCATTTCAGATAAAAAAAATCACATATGGAATCTATGCCTGCATAACGTGTCACTGGAAGGTTATCATCAAATTCAAAGTATTTGACTTTGAAAGCAACCAGCATGAGATGAGTGATCATTCATGCTGCGAGCCGTTTGCCACAAAAAAGGAAAAAAATGAAAGCTGCTAATGTCAGGATTCTTTGGTCCGGTAAATGGTTGGAAAAAAGGTTATTTCATGACGAAGGTCTAATTGGGCTTTGACTAGAAATCCTCGGTGAATCCGGTCTTTCTTTATCTCTTCAGCCACTAAGGATGAGTTTGAAGATTGACATAAAAGAAAAAGATTTTCTCACCAGGCAGTTACCTGGAATTTATGAAACAAGAATAAAAGCTCAAAAGCGTTTTTCTTAATGTACCCGAGTAATAGGGTAGTAACCGAAAATGAGGAACACTTTCAGAGTATTTGTCAGCCTTCATTTGAGTTGCCAACAATCATTTTTTTTTAATAGCTACCAACTGGTTTAACTTAGCAATTTCATCAGTCACATTAAATTTGTTGGTAATTTAATTAGAATAAGTTGGTAAGTAACTCAAATTATGCTTGGTAATTTGATAATAGAGTTCCTAACCTCAGAATGTTTGTGAACTATGCTAATAAAAGTGGGTCCGTTGATAACAAAAGTTTGTTACAAAAGGTGGAATTTTCAACAAAAAATAAATATTTATAAGTGGTTCACATAGGAATGGGTAACTTAAATTAGCTAGTAACTTAATTAGAGATTCATTAGTACGAAACTCATATTAGGGTTATTAATTTGTTTCAAGTATTGGTAACTTTGAAATGTGAAGTAAACAATTCAAATAAGAGATGATAGATTCTATAAAATTTGTAAATCGGCAAACAATCAATTAAACTTAGTAAATGACTCAAATAAACACTGGTAACCTAAAATTAGTCTGTAAAATAATGGAAAAGAAGTTGGTAAGACATTAAGATTAGTACTTTCGAATAAAAGTTGACAACTTTAAAACTAGGATGGTCACAAGGCAAAGGAAATCCGTACCCTGTGGTGTCCTAAGTACGATCTGGGGCTGTGAATAGGTCAAAGCAAGGGAAATGACCAAAGTTTTTTTAAAAGCATTTTGCTAGCTGAAAAGTGAGCTGCAAAGTTAAGAGATCTAAATTTTTACTTTTCACACATATGTTGTCTTATTATTTCATCAACTCTTAGATTTTCATAAATATATTTTTTTTTTGCATTAATGATTAATTAATTAAGTTGACATATCTTGAGACTATTGTTATCAAAACTTGGGATTAAAAGTGAAAAGTCAATTTATGCAAGAAACCTTGCTCCCTGAGCAAAATTTCTGCCTCCCTCACTGCGGCCGATCCAACCATACATCACATAAGATTCGACAGCAGCAAACTGAAAGTTATTACTCTGGAAAAAGTATCATAGAATATAATCTTGAAATTGACGAAATGAAAATAAACTTAACGGAAGAAGCTAACAATACCCGTAATCTTTTAGATTCCATCCTTTAATTCTGGCAACCTCTCTTAAAGCCTCCTCCCACTGCTTTGCCATATCCTTCCCAGAGTCACTCTCGTGATTTTGGAGGGCTGTCCTATATAATTCGGTCTTAAGCTTAACATCATCCGCATCCACGTCGTGGAATATAGGGAGTATCACTTTCTTAGTGTCGTCTCTCGATAACTTCATTATGTGTGTGAGCTCACGGAGGCACCACTTACTTGAAGCGTAGTTTTTGGAGAAAATCGGGATGTAAATTCTGGATTCATTGATCGCTTGCATAAGACTACCTCCAATCTCTTTACCGACACGGAGCTCTTCATCGTCTTTGAAAACACGGATTGCTGCACGTTCAATGGCTTTGTATAGGGAATCCGCAATGGTTAAACGGGTGTCAGGCCCTCTAAAACTCAGAAATACCTCATGGGTCCTCCCCAATCTGCCATCATGGCTATTGCTCGTTAGGGCTGCCGTTGCCACCACCATTAGCCCCCTCTCGGATCCACCATCATGACTACTGCTTGCCGGGGCTGCTGTCACCGCCTCCATCACCATCGCTGCAGGTGCCGCCGTCTCTTCTGCCTCACTATTTCTGTTCATTCCGAGAGGACGATGGAGTTATTGATCTCAGAATCGAGTCTGCGGGGTGACTCGGGAAATCTTGAGTCTGATCCTTGAAAAAACTTGATAAAGCTGTGGATGTCTTGATCAAATTTCTAGAAACTGCTAGACTTCTGTAAGATTCAAGTCTCTAGTTGGTAGTTGTAGTTGGCGATCTCTAGCTTAATTTGTGATAGTTAAATATAATGGCTAATAAAATGTTCAGCATGCAAAAAGAACAAGCAGAGACAATGTTCAGAGAAATTAACTGAAGAACGGCAGTCGAAACGAGCCTACAAATAGGCAAGTCTCTTTGGTCTTGGAACAACAGACCAACTAAAAAATGAAGCTCTTCCCCCCACAAACATCTAATGAGACTTTCCTTACCTTTTCCTGTTTGCTCCTTTGCCTAAAAGCCCCCACGCAAACAGAGTGAAATCGCTTAGTTAAGGAAATAATCCTTTGCCTGGAAGTCACTTGCAGCCTTCCTTCATAAGCTTAAAAGAAGGGCCACACGGATCGCACTAAATAGGAGGCTAAGTTGAGGAAAGAATTGATGGAAGTCGTCGTCGTCGGACGTGGTCTCAGAAATATATTTTATTATTACATTGTTACTAAGCTCCATTTGCCTGGAATTCACCTGTGGCCTTCCTTCGTGTATATAAAAATAAATATAAAAATAAAAAAAGGATTTTTTTTTCCCAGACTCGCACCAACTAGTTGAAGAAATAATTAATGAAAGTCTTGGCAGGAAAAGTCACGTGCTACTCTCGCCATTACTTTGTTACTATGTCCAGAACACTAATTCAAGTTTTTTTTTTACATAAAATAAGTAATTTATTGGATTGAATTTTTATACAACTAGTTGTAGTTGTGTAAGGCTCCCCTCAATTAGACTTCCAAAATCTCCTATAAAGATCTTATGAACATACACGCTAGTCTAAAAAATTTTCTTGCTGCTATAAAATCAAATGCTCACTGGAGATTGCATGTTAACTGCAAACTTATTGGCTAACGTGATGAAGTTACATAAAACTGAATAAGATTGCACTTCGATAGTAGATTGAACGATGAAAAAATGAAATTCATCACCAATTGAAATTACTCACTAAATAAAATTGCACGTTGATATTGAAATCAAATGCAGATTCTGTCGGGATTTGATTCTTCTCCGTTGTTTGTCTATTAATTGATTTCGCATTGATTCATGTCTGCTTAATTGGACTTTTTTTTTTTTTTTGTGGAAATTGTAAAGAAAATGTGGCTCCTCTTTCACAATGATTCCAACAAAGTTGAGATTTTCAAACATTTTAATCTCAAAGGTGCGACTTTTATGATTTTTTTTTTTTAATAACATCAACCGAGCTTCCTGATATTCTCTAGGGGCCAAAATTTCAAAATGCAATTTTCCATTCTTACTAGTGGGTTGCCATTCTCCGAATATGTTTCGTGGAAAACATATTTTTGATATTATATTTTCTTCATTTTTTTGACGTTTATATCATTAAGGTAAACGAGTAAATGAAGACACGAGTCTACTCGACATGGATTTTGGCTATATGCAGATCAACACATACCAAACGGATTGACTAGACAAACATACTTTAGTGCTTTTTCTTTGCCTTCACAAGAGGATCGGACAAAGACTTGACGATGGACTTGCGTGTGTTCTAAGCAAAGACGAAAGGCCACAGATTTATTTCTAATTGAAACTATTCAATTCAATCATGGCATGAATCACGGGATGCTAATTAAGACGTTCTACCTAGTGCATTTCCAGTTAGACGTTCTACCTAGTGTAGAATGATTCTTAAAAAAGATAATTTCAATTGGCGCGGTAGGTCCACTCAAATTTGGCGTGACCACAATGGAAGCATAATGGATGATCCCCTTTGACCTTTTTGTCTATTTTGTTTTTGGGATGAGAAATCTCCTCCTATATTGCTAGGCTAGAAAAAGAAGATTTGATTTCGTTACGCTAATTAACTTAAAAAAAGGATTAGCTTTTCTCAACTGGAGCCAAACTTCCATTTTGCCAAGCCAAACAAAGCAAATCTTCTTACTTTCAATCTCGATTCAAGCAAATCGGCATGATCAGTTGATTCTTGCCTTTATTTCACTTACCACTCATGATGTACCGGTTAAAAGCCAATTGTTTGTGCTTGGTGTTAACATAATCTAAAAATCTTTTAATTAGAATTTTATTCATAACCAAAAAAAAAATAAAATTCAAAAGCAAGCTCATTAATACTCTGCTTGAGAGACTCACGATATTAATCAAATTTCTATTATTTTGTTTAGTTAGATGTTAGACGTATTGGACAACTTAATATATTTTCCACTTGCCATTATTTTGTTATCATGTTCTTGCCTAGAAGTTACTAGGGGCCTTTTTCATCAATAAATAAATACCATTCAGACTAAGCGCCAAAGAGGAGGCTAAGTTGAGGAAATAATTGGCGAAAGTTTTCGAAGGCCACGATGTCGTCTCAAAGATAAATTAGATTATTGCATGTTAGTTAGATGTTGGACGTATTTGACAACTTAATATATTTTCCACCTGCCATTACTTTCTTATCGTCTTCCACTTGCCTATAAATTACCCGACCTTACTTCATTGGGGGAAAAGAAAATACAAATCAGACTGAGCACCAAAGAGGAGGCTACATTAAGGAAATAAATGGCGAAAGTCTTCGAAGACGAGGAGGTCGTTTCGGAAAGATATCATATGATTGCATGTTTTTTAGATGTTGGACGTATTGGACAACCTGACATCTGTTCCACTTTCCATTACTTTGTTATCATGTTCCATTTGCCTAGAAGTAGCCTGCGGCCTTCCTTCATAAGTTAAAAAATAAACTTAAAAAAACATTCAGACTCGCACCAAATAGGAGGCTAAATTGAGGAAATAATTGATAAAAGTCTTCAAAGAGCAGGAGGTCGTCTCGGAAATATATTTTATTACTAAATGTTGGTCAGATGTTGGACGTTTTGGACGGCTGCATTATATTATTGCATGTTTGTTACATGTTGGACTTATTGGAGAACTTAATATATTATATTACATGTTAGTCAGATTTATGTTGGACGTATCGGACAAGCTAATACATGTCCCACTTGGCATTACTTTGTTATTATGTTCCATTTGCCAGGAAGTCACCGGCGGCCTTCCTTCATTAAAAAAAAAAAAAAAAAAAAACTAATTGAGATTCGCACCAATTGGGCAGCTAAGGGTCTATTTATTAGCATTTTTTTTTCCTGTTCTTTTGCTCCAAGAAATTATAAATAAATAAAAAAACATAAATCCGTTTGGTAACGTCAATTAATTTTTCTATTCCCTAAAAAAGGCGGCTGGAGAATAGATTTGAAACATAAACAAGAAGTAGAAAAAATAGTTTCTTGTTCTTGGGAATAATTTTCAGGAATAAGCTATTGCTTCTTTTATCTTTTATCTTTTCTTCTTCCCTGCCACTTGCCACCCCCTACCATTGCCCCCATCGTTCAGCCACTGTTGCCGATCGCCGCCATCCGTTGCGCCAGCCACCCACCACCAATAAGAAAAGGAAAAAAAGAAAAAAATCTTTAAAAATTTAAAGAAATTCTATGTTACAAAAAAAAAATTGTGAGTCATACCAAACGCATTTCTATTCTTTTTCCATTTCAAGAAGAGAAATGTTGTGTAGTTACCATGTGACATCCCGAATTTTCAGTTCTGCTTTCAATTAAATTAATCGGCCATTTCATCAACACGCCTATAGTGCGATTCTCAGAGTTGATGACTCCTGAGATAACTAGACTATTTGAGGGAAATCATTAGGGAATTTTAACACATTAGACTTGATAATTCAACTAGGAATCGACCACTCGACCGTGCTCATCTGCAGAGATCATTACGACACGGTAAAGATCGATTAAAAATCAAAGATAGGTTGGTTCGACTAAGATATGTAGTTAAACGTGGATGATTCCACTAAATTACAAAATTCTCGTCGACCGGCACTAGATTGATTTTTTCTGTCGTTTTGGTGCCTTGTGTTCGTATTTGAAACCTCGAGATTTTCACAACAACCGAGAGTCGCCAATGTGTTGAAGAGGTTCATTGTGGCTGGAAGAAACTTGACCATGGGTCATTTGCACTAAATTTTTTTGAAAGCTACCCGGTAGCTTAGGTCACGCTAAAATCACGCCAAATTCAAATTAATCACGAATTTGAATCCGATTTTCAGAAATTGAAAGTTCTATCATTTCACGAGTCATTTTAGGAACGTCAACTTAATCTCTGAAGATTATTCTGCAAACCAAGGTTTTGGCGGAAAAGTCGAGATAGGGCCGTTTTTGACTAGAAAATGCAGAGGACCGTTTTTTATCGTGAAACTAGGATGCAAGTGAGATGAATTGGCAAGGAAAAATATCAATTTGATGGTTGACTCGATAATTGAACTTTTAGAAGCTGATTTGTGTTAATTCAAGGAGGAGTTGAAATCCAATTTGAGCCAATTCCAATGTAAATTCGTATTGCCCCCTTGGGCCCATCAATTGGACCCCTCTAAGGCTTCTAAAAGAGGATGTGTGGCTAGAAATGGCAGAGGAATCCAGCTGGGTTGTGGTGGACCTCACCAAGGAGACTAAAGGAATGAGAATGAGACATGGTGGACCCTCCTTAGCCAAACCGGTCCCCCTTCCCCTTCCTTTACTCCTTTTCGTCAAGCACACCCCCATACCAACCCTCGAAGCTTCAAAAATTTGCAGAGAGAACTAGTAGCCAGCCCTAAGCCGTCACACGCCCGTCCGACTGCCTGGAGCCCCACCACGACACCGTCACGCCCCGCTCGCCAACCGTGCCAGACCTGTGCCTCCTAGACCGCCGTTTCGCTTCCACCATGACCTTAGGACACCCCCAGGGCTGCTCGAGCTCATCCCACCATCACTGGAGCTGCCTGGCCACCTGCCTGTTGCTGTGAAGCCTCGCCGAGACCGCTACAGCCTTTGCCTACCTGTTTCGGCCCTAACCAACCACCGGAGTAGCTTTGGCAGCCACCAAATAGAACTGCACCGAGTGGCTATCGCAACCACTGTTTTGCCCGCTTTGGACCGCTTCTGGACCTCGAAAGGCACTTCCACTTTGGAGTTTGTCGAGCCCTCCGCATCCCCGTTGTTTTGATCTGAGCGAATCTATTAACAAGTGAGTTTAACTCACTAATCCCTGCTTAGTAATTTGATGACGTTTAAGGGTTGATTGGTTTAAACTAAGTATGGATTAGGTGGATAGTTAGAGTGGATTAGCAATTTAATTAACCGTTATTGCATGTTAGGTGGCTAGAGTAGTGTAATTAGAGCCTAGACAAGCTCTAGTATTTATCTAGAGTGGTTCAGAAATTTTTCGGGCCCGTCTCGACTTTTATTAGGCCTTTCGGGCCTATGTTGCTATTTTTGGCATTAAATAATTAATTTCCGTAATTAATTAATTAATTATTTATTTATTTTCCGGAAATTCTACTAGGATAGCCAATGGCCGGAATTTTATGCTGATTGCATTAGTGTGATCTGTTTATTTAATTAACTATTATTTTGTGCCAATTGAGTGATGTTTGTAATTTTAGGATTTTTCCTAAAATTTATTTAATTTCAGTATATAATTAGAAAATCACCGGGTGTCGCTTTACAGCACCAAACATATTTTTATCGACTATATAAATGGTGGGAATTTTGAAAGTAAATATATTATATTTTTGGCTGAGGCTGATTGTGTACCCACACACGATAATTTTTATCGGGTATTTCTAATATGAAGAAAAAAGGCCAGGACATTATTTTAATTAAGGAATTAAAGTGTGAGACACAATGTCCTTGCCCGTAGATGAATAATCGTGTAATCGTGTGATGGTTGGTAGTCGTAAGAAGATGACTATCGAAGCTAAGATGACGTGTGTTGTGTTTGAAGTTAAGAGTTAGATCCAAAAAACCGCCGAAGTATGGCTGTGCCTATTGGGTCGTAATTAACCGCCGAAGTATGGCTATGCCTATTGGGCCGTAATTAACCGCCGAAGTATGGCTATGCCTATTGGGTCATAATTAACTCCTAAAGTATGGCTGTGCCCGTTGGGCCGTAATTCACCGCTGAACATTTAGTAGGCCATGCCCAAGTGTGGTCATAATTATTAGTTGGAATGAGTAATTGGAATGACCGTGTGATGGTCTTGATGACATGGAATCGATTGAGTCGATTGATTGATGATTTGATCTGTTTTGATTGATTGAATTGATGGGATGATTGTTTGAATCCCTTGACTTGCAGGAGGGAACTAAGGCCAAGGTAAGCCCTCTGACTCGTGCTTGTGCTTAGGTAGCCCCTGGGGCGTATTTTCTTTCTAGTCGAGTCTTAGGGGGTGAACTTGCTGAGACGTTGTCTCACCCCGTTATGGGATAACATTTTCAGGTCCCTAGGGTGAAGAATCTCGGAGCTTGAGAAGGAAGGGTCAAGATCATGGATGACTCAGAAGTTCTTTTTGAAGATAGACTTCCCGTACTTAAACCCTAGAGTTGGCCTCTGTTTGAAACCAAATTGTGGTTTTTATTAATGTGTTGATTTGAAATTTGTTGTCATGTTTTTCTATACCATGTATGTTTCTATCAAGGGATTAGTAATTCGCTTCCACATGCATATTAAAATGAATGGGTCGGCAATACATCCTGGGACATCGTTATTCAATCAACCAAGTCAGGATGGGCACGCACTCGGGGGATCAGGGCGTGACATACCAAATGCATTTTTTTACTTAGAAATTATTCCAAAGAATAGAAATAGAAAAGCATTATTTCTGAAAAGAAATTGTTTCCGAGAACATAAACGTTATCAAATGGACCCTAAGGGTAATGGTCTAACAAAGCAGATGAGTAGAGACCTCGAATGTCATTAGTTCATGAACTTATGCTTCGTGTATGATATTATAAAAAACATGACTTTTTCAAATGTTGATATGTGATATGAAATCTTATGGTTACATATCTATGCATTATGAATGAAATATTACATTTGAACTACATCAATATGCACATTATTGTGACCTTGCCAAGATGAACTTTGAAAGAATTTAATGAATTGCTAGGTGGAGACATATAACACTCTTGCAACATCTTGCTTACGCGATGTACAGTTTCTTCCAAACTCCATCAATCACAACTTGATCTCTCTGTTATTAAATGGTTGGAATTTTATCAGAGTTGCCACAAACCTATTCTAGGCCGGTTGTGAGCCAAGTAAGGCATAGGAGCTCGCCCCACTTTGGTGAACCAGAGGTTTTGGATGAAGAAACTTGGTTGAGCTAGTTTCGCCTAACACCTATCACTAGTAACTTTTCTCTTTTAATAAAAATAATTTCTTGCAATATCTTTTCAGTTTTTATTTCTCAAACATGTAAATCTATATTATCATGCATAGAT
Source organism: Eucalyptus pauciflora (assembly GCA_007663325.1). NCBI lineage: Eukaryota > Viridiplantae > Streptophyta > Magnoliopsida > Myrtales > Myrtaceae > Eucalyptus > Eucalyptus pauciflora. Next base: position 1,456,276 of record VMYD01000397.1, on the reverse strand, counting down.
ACTGATACAATAAATTTGAATAATCAATGATAAATACAAAGATAGAGCAGAATAAAAGCAAGTTCAGCCGCATCAAACAAAATTAATACAACGCTTTGCTATAAACTCCTAAAACAGGACCTGTAAGCTATTCATAAGATGAGACATGCACTAGTCTAATAAATGAAAATTTGTAATCTATGTAATGGGAAATTAATCCTAAACGCATTATGATGCAATTAACAATAGTGAAAGTTAATCTCATCCTATAATGTACTGCGAAAAAGCCTAAATGCATTAAAAATGCTTCTTTTATATTATATATTAATCCGAATAGATTATCTATCTATGAGAAAAAAAAAATAAACTAACCTTAATTGCACAAGGAAAGTTAGTCACTTAAATATTGTAATTAAGCAAAGTATCAGCAAACTCAAGTGCATGCAAATTGGGTGCAAAATTATGCTATCTGAAATTTTTCCATGCAATAAATCTTATGAATACGGGAGTATGCTGAATGCATGACCCAATAATCTACTTTATAAAACCGAAATCCACATTTAAACTAGTACATAGCCTCCAGTACTAAAAAGTAACATGTATGGATAATGCCACAGTTATGATGAAGAAGCATAACATATTAGAGCCCCTTTAGCTCATGTCAAAGAACATCTCTCACATTTTCCTACTTGGCACCAAGTTGCTCTTTCCCTAGCACCAGATGTTGCATAATGCACAATTCAACTCAACTAAGCCTATTCTACGACCACATGGTGGCTTCACCATATCAAAAAGTTTACTCCAATATCAATTGTCTCCCAGTGCAAATTTCATGCATAAATGTCTAAATACTAGAACGGATAAAGATACTTTGCAAATCACACCATGACTCAAGACTTGAGGCTTCTCAACTTCAATTCAGGAGTAACTAGAAAAGTACCTCCAATCTTCATGAAGGAAGTAACTAAATCGCTCATACGACATAACAAGTACCAACTATTCACTCTTCCGCTAACCAGGCATTAATTCCTTTATTTCATTCCTCATAAATCATGATTGTTCTTGAGTGAAATTAGAAAAACACTCCATAAGGCGAGACTAGTACTCTCAACCACCTCAGCTTTGCAACAAAACCTAGCATTATTACAAGGTGCTTACTATCTAAAAGTTCCCTTCCATTATATTCGTTTTTTTCTTAAGAAAGTTAGGTGTCGCGAAGCATGTCATGATACAAGATGAATGAATACAAGCTGTGGTTTAGAACCAAGATGAAAGCTTAGCTAAAGGAAAATTCACAAAATAGGATGCATCAAAAAACAAACTCTAGTTCTATGGACTTACCATCATCAACTACCTTTGCCAATCAAATGATACATACCTTATCCATCTTTGTTGAACCTCGGGTAGTCATCGACGATGAGTTTACAAGATTTTGGCACACCCAATAAGGTCTCCAGTGATTCACACCGCATGAACCACAATCTTTTCAAATTTTGTAAATTGGATAGATTAGATTCCTTTAAACTTTTGATGGAATTGCATTCCTAGATATACAAATGCCACAACGATTTCAATTCTCTCAAACCTTGAATATCAATTAGCTGAGGCAATCGATGTAGGTTCAAATGCTAGATCTTTTTCAAACAAGGCAGAACGGGCATCGTCTTGAGCAATGGATAGTTGGACATCGTCAATTCATTGCATTTCCATAGCTCTCCAAGCACCTCAAATCTTTCCCAATGAATATCCACTAATAAACAGCCTTGACAAATTCTCCAAGTTGAAAAAGACTAGCCAATCTATCAGTGACTGGACATGCTCTAACTCCAACTTGCGAAGGCTGGATGGGAGCTTGATAAGAGACAGGGGCTTAGCACAACTTATAGAGAGGCGTAGTAGCTAAGAGAGGGAACTAAAATCGATTGGAGGCCAGGCCATTCTTCCAACGAGCAATTTCATATCCCTCAAAGCAGGTAGTCTCCTCTCTATGTTGGGTTCTTGCATTGATTTTTCGGTTATCTCAAGGTCAACTAAATTGGTTAGTTTTGAGCAGTAAGGGATCAGGGTCATCGAATCCAAATTAAGGGCTAAAAACGTTAGACTCTTGGTGTGACATCCTGAAATTTTCAATTATGTTTTCAATTAAATAAATCAGGCCTTTCATCCACATGCCTATAGTGCTATTCTCAAAGCTAATCACTCTTGAGATTACTAGACTATCTGGAGAAGTCATTAAGGAACTTTACCGCAATAGACTTGAGAATTCGACTAGGAATCGACAACTCGACCATGCTCATCTGTAGATATCATTCGGCACAGTAGAGATCAATTAGGGATTAGAGATAAGTCGGTTCGACTGAGATGAGTAGTTAAACGTGGGTGATTCCACCAATTTGCAAAATTCTCGTCGATCGGCACTCGACTGATTTTTTTGTCATTTTGGTACCCTGTGTTAGTATTTGCAATCTCGAGATTTTCACGACCACTAAGAGTTGCCAATGTGTCAAAGAGATTCATTGTGGCTCGAAGAAAATCGACCACGAGTCATTTACACTAAAAATTTCTAAAAGCTACCCAGTAGGCTAGGTCACACTAAAATCGCGTCGGATTGAAATTAATCGCGAATTTGAATCCGATTTCAGAAATTGAAAATTTTGTCATGTCACGAGTCATTTTAGGAACGTCAACTCATCCTCCGAAGATTTTTCTGCAAATCGAGATTTTTGGTGAAAAGTTGATATAAGGCCGTTTTCGACCGGAAAATCAGGGGAACGTGGTCGTTGGGAGACCAATGCATAAGATGGTGGAATAGTTCCTGAAACTGAACCCATTGAAGTTCACTGGGGCAGGAGACCCCAAAGCTGCAGCCCTATGGTTCCAAAGCTTGGATAAGACTTTTGCACTACTGATGTGCACTGAGACGAAGAAGGTCGTCCTTGTAGCTTATTAGCTACATGGAATTGCAAGCACTTGGTGGATGATCACCGGAGGAATGGTATTCCCTGAAGGTGTGGTTCCAGAGTGGAACGCCTTCGTTGAGGTCTTCAACAGCAAATATTTTTTTGCGACTACCAGAGAATTGAAGATGGCAGAATTTCAACGCCTTCGCCAAGGTACGATGATAGTTGATCAGTACTAAGCGAAGTTTGTTGAACTGTCATAGTATGCCCCTAGATTGGTTGAGGATTCGGTAGACCGAGCTAGGAGATTCAGAGATGGACTCAGACCAGAACTGAGGAGTTCGCTGATACTGCTCAACTTGAGGAACTACAACGACCTATATGAACGGGTCTAGATGATAGAGAGAGATCAGAATGAACGAACTGTCGCATTTGGGTCGCGGTTTGGATCTAACAAAGATGGGAATCGATATGGGAAGAAACCCATGACTAGAGGAAGATTACATGTCCCGCCCAATAGGAAGGGTGAAGTTGGCAAGTCAAGGCTAAGTCAAAATGGTATGTGTCACTTTTGTGGAAGGCGACATGTCTCGGCCCCGTCTGCTCAATGGATGGGTGCGTGTTTTGAGTGTGGCCAACTGGATCATATAGCTAGAGATTGTCCCAGGAGATAAAGGGGACAACAGCAGTTATCGCCGCCACCACCGATGGGTCAGATAAGGGGTACAACGCCGCAGTTTGCATCGCAGGGTGGACAAAACAGACCCCCGGCTTGAGGGACAGTGTACGCCCTCACAAGAGATCAGGTAGAGGACATGTCTGATGTGATTACAAGTACAGTTTTGCTGAACAACCATGTTGCTTATGCTTCGTTTGACCTTAAAGCGACTCATTCTTTTATTGTTGAGCAATACGTTAGGCTGATAAGATTAAGTCCTAAGTTGCTGGAGTCAGTGGTTAGCATATCTACACTATTAAAGGATAAGGCGTTAGCTGCGTTGGGTTGTACTGGTTGCAAGTTAGTGATTGGTGAGCGAGAGGGGAAAATAGACTTATTAGTCCTAGCCATGTATGACTTTGATTTGATAATTGGCATGGATTGGCTCATTAAGCAACGAGCTAAGATGGACTATTATCGTAAAGCGATTCAGTTTGACCTATTAGACGGTGAAAGTTTCGAGTTTGTTGGAAGTCGAGGAGGACCCTTGATTACATTGATCTCATCACTTGAGGCAACTCGTTTGTTAGACGGGGGTCGTTAAGGTTACCTGGCAACTCTCGTGGATACGACAGTTGAGGAGCTGAAGATCGAAGATATCTCAATGGTGCAAGAATTTCCAGATGTATTCCCGAAGGAATTGCCAGACTTATCGCCAAAGAGAGAGAGATCGAGTTTGTGATTGAGTTAGCACCCTGGACAAAGCCAATCTCTAACGCTCCTTACTGGATGGCATTGACTAAGTTGAAAGAACTAAAGGTGCATATGTAGGAATTGTTGGATAAGGGATTCATATGTCCTAGTGTATCACCTTGGGGAGCACCAGTTCTATTTGTAAAGAAGAAAGATGGTTCGTTGCGTTTGTGCATTGACTATCATCAACTCAATCAAGTGACGATCAAGAACAAGTATCCACTCCCGTGGATCGACAACTTGTTTGATCAGTTACAAGGAGCGTCGATATTTTCCAAAATCGACTTGAGAACAAGTTACCATCAGTTGAGGATCGAGAATAAGGACATTCCAAAGTCAGCATTTCGTACTCGATACGGCCATTACGAGTTCACTATAATGCCGTTCGGTTTGACAAACGCCCCAGCTGCTTTCATGGATTTGATGAACCGAGTGTTCAAAGAATATCTGGATCAGTTCCTGATCATGTTCACTGATGATATTCTGGTATATACGAGGAGTGAGGAGGAGCATGAGTCATCTGAGAATGGGCCCGTTTGGTTCGGCTTTTGGGGAATGCCTTTGGCCAAATGCAAATATCTTTAGGCTAAAGGGGTTTTCGGGAATGCTCGGGTGTTTGGCAAATTACGCATTGGAAAGTGGCTTGTGCGAAAATACCGTTTGGCAAAACTTATTACAAATGGGCTTTTGCTTTTAATTTTTTTTTTAAAAAAATATTAAAATCAAATCCGGCGGCCGGCGGTACCGGACGGCTAGATCTCGTCGTTCGGTGGCCGGATCAGGCGACGCCGTCGCCGCGACCTAAGGCGCCTGGAGGCGCAAAGGCCAGATATGGCTATCCGGCGGCCAAATCTGGCCTCCGGACCACCAGATCTGGCGGCCTGAGGTCGCGCCGGCCAGCCAGATCTGGCGGCCTGTGCTCGTAGATGCCAGATCTGGCGGCCTGTGCTCGTAGATGCCAGATCTGGCCGTCCGACGGCGAGATCTGGCGGCGCCGCTGGGTCCGCGCGACCTCAGGCGACGCCACTTGAGGTCCGCGCGACCCAAGCGGCTTTGCCTGAGGTCCGCGCCGCCTAGGTCGCGCGTCGCGCCACCCCTAGACGGTGGTCACCGGCGACGCGCGACCCTCAGGCAGCGGCAGCGATGGTGGCTGCCGGAGGTGGCTGGGAAGAAAAAGAAGAAGACAGACGGGGAAGAAGAAGAACACGGTGAACAGTAGCATGGCATTTCTGAAATGCCGAATGCTCAATGCTGCCCCTCCCCAGCATTGAGCATTGAGCATTTGGAATGCTCATACTTGGGCAAAGGGGCTTTCGAAAATATTGCCAAACACCAAAAATTTTGCCAAAGGGGCTTTGGGAGCCCAAAGCCCCTTTGGAATGCCCAACCAAACACCCCCAATGCTACTGCAGACTCTGAGGATTTATGAGTTGTATGCCAAGTTCAGTAAGTGCGAGTTTTGGTTGACTCGTGTTGCATTCCTAGGTCACGTGATTTCAAGCGAATGAATCTTTATGGACCCAACCAAGATTGAAGCAGTGATCAATTGGCCAAGACCGACTACAGTGATAGAGATAAGAAGTTTTTTTGATTTAGCTGGTTACTACAGAAGGTTCGTGGAGGGATTTTCGGCTTTGGCGCCACCATTGACTCAACTCTTGAACAAAGAGGAGAAATTTGTGTGGACCGACAAGTGCGAGCATAGTTTTCAAGAACTTAAGCAGAAGCTGACTACCGCACCTGTGTTGACCATACCATCTAGTCCTGGAGGATACGAGATCTATAGTGATGTGTCGTTGAGAGGACTGGGTTGCGTACTGATGCAACATGATAGGGTTGTTACATATGCCTCCCATCAGTTTTGAGACCTCACGAGTTGAATTACCCGGCACATGACTTAGAACTCGCCGCAATCATTTTTGCTCTAAAGATTTAGAGACATTATTTGTGCGGAGAAAGATTCCAGATCTTCACTAACCATCAAAGTCTCAAGTATCTATTCTCTTTGAAGGAGTTGAATATAAGATAGTGTCGCTAGATGTAACTTCTGAAAGACTACGATTATGATATTCTAAATCACCTTGGAAAGGCGAATAAGGTCACCAACGATTTGAGTCGGAAGTCTTTCAGTCGCACATATGTTGGTTAAGGAATGGAATTTACTTGAAAGGGCTCGAGATTCGATTTTCAAGTTTGAGGTAGGCCACCTTTCGAATCTTATGGCCACCCTCAGAATTAAACCGGATATTCATATTAGGATCAAATTACTTCAGTTGACAGACCTAGACGTTCATAAGATTCTACAAGAAGACACCGATAAGAGAAAAGGCTGACTTTTAGATTTATGAGGATGGAACACTAAGGTTCCAAAGACGATTGTGTGTACCTGATGATGCAGAGCTTAGAGAGGAGATTTTATTGGAAGCTCATCATAGCAATTACATCATTCATCCTAGCAGTATAAAGATGTATCATAATTTGCGTCAACACTATTAGTGATCTGATATGAAGGCGAACATCGCTAAGCATGTCGCCAAGTGTTTCATGTGTCAGCAAGTGAATTGTAAGCCGAGAGGACTTTTGCAACCTCTCAAGATCCCAGTGTGGAAATGGGAGCATATCACGATGGATTTTGTGACAGGCTTACCGAGCAGATAGAGAGGAAATGATTCCATTTGGGTAGGGTTGATAGACTGACAAAGTCGGCTCTCTTCATTGCAGTACGAAAGGACCTTGATTTGGATAGGCACGTAGAGTTGTACCTGCGTCAGATTGTTTGTCTGTGTGGAGTGCCGGTGAAGATTACTTCAGACCAAGACTCAAGATTCACAGCTGCTTCTTGAAAGAGTTTGTAGGCTGCTTTAGGTACAAAGCTGCAGTATCGTACGGCATATCATCCTCAGATGGATGGCGAGTCTAAGAGGACAATTCAAACCCTCAAAGACATGTTGCAAGCTTGCGTCTTGGACTTCAAAGGAAGCTGGAAGGAATAGCTTCATCTTGTCAAATTTGCCTACAACAACCAGAGCATACAGATGGCTCCTTTTGAAGCATTGTAGGGCAGAGCGTGAAGAATGCCAGTGTGTTAGGATGAAGTCAGGGAAAGAAAGATCATAGGCCCAAAGTTGGTTCAGTAGTTAGTGGATGCAGTTGCAGTCATCAGGAATAGGTTAAAGATCATTCAGAGTCACTAGAAAAGCTACACAATAAGTGCCAAAGACCATTGAAATTCCAAGTTGGTAATCATGTTTTTTCTGAAAGTGTCACCAATGAGGGGTACTTCGCACTTTGGTAAGAAAGGAAAACTAAGTCCGAAGTATGAAGGTCCCTTTGATATTCTAGAGAGAATCGGGATCCTAGCGTATTGTCTTGCATTATCGCCGAGATTGGTGTAAGTGCATGACGTCTTTCACATGTCGATGTTGAGAAAGTATGAGCCTGACCCAACCCACGTGCTTAATTTCAAAGAATTGGACGTGGACGACAGAGTGTCATACATTGAAAACCCGATTCAGATTGTGGATTGGAAAGAACAGGTTCTGCACCAAGACCATTCCGTTGGTCAAAGTGGTCTGGCAACACCACAACACCGAAGGAGCAACCTGGGAGAGTGAAGAGTCGATGAGACAATTGTACCCCCACCTTTTTGCTTAAAGTATTGTAATGGTTTAAATTTCGAGGACGAAATTTTTATAAGAGGGCAAGAGTTGTGACATCCTGAAATTTTCAATTATGTTTTCAATTAAATAAATCAGGCCTTTCATCCACGTACCTATAGTGATGTTCTCAAAGCTGATCACTCCTGAGATAACTAGACTATCTAGGGAAGTCATTAAGGAATTTTAACTCAATAAACTTGAGAATTCGACTAGGAATCGACTACTCAACCGTGCTCATCTGCAGAGATCATTACGGAACAAAAAAGATTGATTAGGGATTAGAGATAGGTCGATTCGACTGAGATATGTGGCTAAATGTGGGTAATTCCACCAATTTACAAAATTCTCATTGATTAGCACTAGACTGATTTTTCTGTCATTTTGGTACCCTGTGTCCGTATTTGAAACCTTGAGATTTTCACGACCACCAAGACCCGCCAATGAGTCGAAGAGGTTCATTGTGGCTCGAAAAAAATTGACCATAGATCATTTGCACTAAAAATTTATGAAAGCTACTTAGTAGGGTAGGTCACGCCAAAATCGCGCAAGATTGAAATTAACACGTATTTGAATCCGATTTCAGAAATTGAAAGTTCTGTCACGTCACGAGTCATTTTAGGAACGTCGACTCATCCTTCGAAGATTTTTCTAGAAACCAAGATTTTTGGCGAAAAGTTGATATAGGGCCGTTTTCGACTGGAAAATTCAGGGGACCATTTTTTATTGCGTTATTGGGATGCAAGTGGGTTCTATTGGCGAGGAGAAATACCAATTTGATCAAGGACTCGATGGTGGAAATTTTGAGGGCTGAATTGAGTTGATTCAAGAGGAAATGGAAGTGGAATTGAATGCAATTTGTGCAAAATTCGTAGCCCTTGGTCCCTCAACATTTTGGACCTCTTCCAAGGCTTCCTAAGCAAGCTAATGGGCTGGAAAATGGCTGAGGAAACCAGCTGGGCATGGTGGGGTCAAGCCAAGGAGAGAAAGTGGTAAGAATTAAGCTTTGGAGGGACCCTCCAAGTCATAGTTATCCCCCTTCTTCTCCACCGGTTGCTCTCTCCATTCCCATGTTGTTCGAAGCCTTTAATAACTAGCAAAAATCGAGCTCAGCCCCCCTTTCCTTGCCCGTCGATGCCCGTCCAAATTGTCCAGCACTGCCACGTTGCCGTGGCGCCCAGCCGCAAGCCTTGCTTGCTCGTCTCATGTCCCACGCCTGTCCACCATCATTTCGCCTCTTCCGTGACCCCAGACCGTCTCCTGAAGTCCCCGAGCCACCGTCATAAGCCGTCAGGCCTTGCCACAGCTTGTCCGCCTCCTCCTTGACCATTTCTAGCCCAAGCTAGCGCCGTCTAGCCTCTCTCGGCCCATTATCCATAACTGAAGCTCACAGGTTTGGTAGGCACCGTTTGGCTCGCTTTGGACCGCTTCCAGGCCTTGAATGGTGCAACCGCTTTAGAGTTTGTGGACCGCTTCCGCGTCCCTGTCGAAGTGAACTCATCGGCTCGCAAATCTAGTGAGTTTACTCACTAATCTCCACTTAGAGAGTTAATTATGCTTAAGGGTTGATTAGTTTAAGTTGAGCATGTATTATGTGGTTAGTTAGAATAGATTAGCAATTTAATTAATCGCTATTGCATGTTAGGTGGTTAGAGTAGTGTAATTAGAGACTAGATAAGCTCTAGTATTTATCTAGTGAGGTTCGAGATTTTTCCGACCCTGTTTTAGTATTTAATTAGGCTTTTCCAGCCTAAGTTGCATTTATTGGTATTTATTTAATTTTTGTAATTATTTAATTAATTATTATTTTTCGAAAATTAGACCGGGATAGTCGGTGACTAGAATTTTGTGCTGATCGAAATGGTGTGATTGGATTATTTTTCTGAATGATGATTTGTACAATTTGTGTGTTTATTGTAATTTTTGTTATTTATCCAAAAAATTATTAATTTTGGTATTTAATTAGAGAATTACTGGGCGTCGGTTTACAACGCCAAAAATGTTTTTGTCGACTACATAATTAGTGGGATTTTATAAATTAAAGATATTATATTTTTGGTTGAAGCCTACCGTGTACCCACACACGATTATTTTACTCGGTACTAGGAAAATAATGAAATGGTTAGTGGATGAGTATAATATCTATAAATCAGCTTTGGTGAGCATATATCCACTTTAGTGAGCTATACTATCTATCTATATCAGCTTCGGTGAGCTATACTATCTATCATTGTCAGCATAGGTGAGCATTCTTTTCTATCAGCTTAGGTGAGCAGCGATCATTTCAAGGAAATGACTTGATAGATAGTATTGGCGGATAGATAGTATTGTATGGATTGACCAAGAGATGGTCTTGATAATATGGAATCGACTGGTTCGATTGATCGATGCTTCGATCAGATTTGATGACTTGAATTGATTGGTTGAGTGATTAAATTGTACTAACTTGTAGGAAGGAACTGAGGTAAAGGTTAGTCCTCTAACTTGTGCTTGTGTTTAGGTAGCCCTTGTGGCATATTTCCTTCCTGGTTGAAGCTTAGGGGGTGAACTTGCTGAGATGTCGTCTCACCTCGTTGTGGGATAACAATTTTAGGTCCTTAGATGGTAGCTCCTCATGAGCATTTTGGCCAACCCAAGAAGGTCACTAAATAGAGGTGCTATATTCCGCTTCATGGGAACCCAAGGGGATAGGTCTATAAACTTGTGAGGTCCGTGGTCTGGGTTGATGCGGGTCTACCCCATGTTGACACCTAAAATTTTATTAGGTTTTCAATTAGGCCTTAGTTTCAATGTTTATGTGTTTTTTCCTTTTTTGGATAATAAATAATAGATAATAACAAGAGAAAAAAAAAACAGTAGCCATCAGGGCCGAGCCTTCGAGCTCAGCCCCTGCCCTCATTTCTCTCTCACGCGGGCCCCCATGGCTCGATTTGTGCAAACCAACACAGCCCCTCTCTCTTCTTCTTATTCCATCCTCCCCTTCTTCCCCTTCGCCTCTGCAACTCATGCACACAGAAGGGACTGATGTGTGAAGGACAACTTATGGCCGAGGACAGTAGGCCAATGTCAGCCGGAGATGACAGATCTCAAGCGCCATTAATGGCTGCCTTCAATGTCGAGCATGCTTTGCTGGAAAAGCTCGGATGGGACGCCGGTTCAGCTGAGGAGGACCGGTTGGCAAGCCAAAGGCCGGCAGCCGAGGCTCTTTGTCGACCAGATCACCCTAGCCTATAAATAGGCAGCCGCAAGCTTCGTCGAGGGATAGGATGAACTCGGAGACCTTCCCCAGAGAGACTTGGGGAAGATCAAAGAGCGAGTGCAAGAGAGAAATCTGCTCGCGAACTCGAACGACCTCCCTCCGAGAGACTTCAGGGGAGGCCAACGACAAGCGAACCTACAAAGAGAGGGAAACCGAAGTGAAGGGGGCTGAATGAGGTCAGCCGAAGGAGAGAGAGCTGTCACCTCTTGCAAAGCCGCTGCCATCCTAACGCACACCACCACCGTTCGCCATCCCATCACATACAGGTAATAGCCATGCTCGCCTGCATCGTCACTGTTGCTCCGCCTTCCGCCCAAGAACCTAGCAACCACCCGTCGTCACCATCGCTTCTTAAGAATCCAATAGCCGCCCGTTGTCATCGCCGTGCCGCTTGGAAGGCTGCAGTAACCAAGTCTCGGGCCAACCACTGCCGCTCGTCACCACCATCCCCATCGAGCCTCGCGAGGGAGCAGAGGCCGTAAGCTGGGTCGCGACTACGATCCGGGTCGGACATGGGTTGGTGTTTGAGTAGGGTTTCCTCGTGTCGAGCCTCTACGTGTGGGCTGGGTAGATGTTGGGCTGAACGAAATGGACCAAAATCGGTTTGGTTTTTTAAAAAGGAAAAAATCTCGGGTCGAGCCCGCAACACGGGCCCATCCAAGTCTCGAGTGGACGACTTGGGTCGGACTCAACTAGAAGATCTGACCCAATTCTTTTTTTAATGTTATAATATAATATAATATTTTAAAAAATAATTTATTTTCCAAAAAATAAAAAATGTCCATATTTTCCCAAAAAACCCAAAAAAGTTAGAAAAGGTCAAAAAATGATTTATATTTTCAGAAAAAGATCAAAAAATGCTTTTAGGTCCAAAAAATGAGAAAATGACTAAAAAATGTTTTTCCTCTACGGATGCATGAAAAATCCCTCAAAAATCCAAAAAGCCTTAGGGTTTAAACAAGATTTAGTACCAAAAGGGCATTAGTGATTAACTAATGTAATCAAGTCTCCCATCCTAATTTCTATGGTTGCGCAGGAGTGGGTATTTCTCCCAATACTTTGCTTGGGTTTCTAATCGACCCACCCCAAATCGATTAGTGGCGACTCATAGATTAAAAACTTGGACTATTAAGTCGTGAATTGGTGGACTTGGGAGAGTCCTGGCTAAAATAGACATAGCCGAACCAATAACCTCCATAAGGCGCCCGCCCCGATCGGGTGCCTAAAAAAGAGGTCTCAACAGCAAGGGCGACTCCGCTAGGGACTTTAAGGACTTAGGCCTCATCTTGTTTAAACACTTTATTAACTTGTTTTTGTCTTTTCAGACAGGTCAGTAGCTTAGAGGTTCATTTTAATTTTGGTTAAAATAGAATGCTTTGTGATTATAAACTGTTGTGCATGCTTTACTGTTTCAACACTACTTATGGCACACACAACCCTGCCACCAGACCTGGGCCGCCATAGCATATTTAGGATGGTGTTAAGAAAGATATGACCTCGAACGTGAGACTGCGTGTGGCATCCCTGAATTTAAGGGCAAGCCCTAAGGTGCCCTAAAGCTCTTAAATAGGTAATGAATTTACCTATTGGTTGTGTTTTAGCCTTTAGTTTTCTCTTAAGGCTTTGTATTTTGTGCTTGTGTTTTTAATTTAAGTTTTTTTTTTAAAAAAATTTGTTTATAAGGATAGTCTGTGCTTGGCCATGCATTTTATGGATTAAATTCTCGTAGATTATATATTATAGGATTTTAATTAGGTGAAATTAATATTTAAGTTTCTAAAAAGAAGAGAAAATTTTGATTGGGCCTTGGGCGCAAGGGTGGACCCTAATGGGCCAAGTGGCCGGCCCATTAAGGCCCACAAGGTGGGCTGTCATCGGCCCAAGGGAGGGGAAGAAGTGGCCGGCCCACTTCTTCCAAGAGGCCCAAGCCCAAGCCCAAGCCCAAGCCCAAAGCCCATTGCATGTGTGTCTTGCCAAGTGGCAAGGAGGCCTTGCATGCATTGACCATTGGAGAGGCAACGCAATGATTTCCTTTTGGGGAAATTAAAGGGAGATGGCCGGATGGGGGAGAGGAGAGAGAGAGGAGTGTCGCCCAAGGAGAGAGAGGGAGAGAGGTGTGCGTGCAAGAGAGAGAGAGAGAGAGAGGAGGAGGCCGAGAGAGGAGGAGGAGCCGTCCGTCGCCGCCGCTCGGTGCCGTTCGTCCGCCGTGTGCCGCCGTTCCTCTTTGTGTTTAAGGCAAGCTAGGGTCCATCTCTTCTCTTGCATGTGTGTTTTTGCACGTTGGTTGGATTTTTGGTTGTTTAAAGGTAAGGAAACGGAGCTAGGATGGTTTGTTCTTGAAGATGTATGATGTTTTCGCACGAATCATTGGAGTCAGAATCTTGTGGGAGCTTGCATGCATGTTTGGAGTTCGATTTTGACTTGGATCTCTTCATGAAAGTTGTAACCAACACCTGGAAATATAACATACTGAAATTTTGTGCAAAATGATGAAGATTTAAGGGGTCAAAACCCCATTTTTTGGAGACTCTAGATCTGGAACTTTTTCGCTAACCTTGTGGTAGATTCGTGGCTGCATGTTGATTTTTACCATGAATCTCTCTTCGACTTCTTCATGAAACTTGTAGATCACATCTTAAGGATCACCATACTCAAATTGGAAGCAAAATTAACAAGTATAGCTTAGTAAACCAACCTGATCTTGAAGATGATGAATCTGGAGTCGCGGTATGGGACACCCGAGACTTCATGGACTCATATGGAGGTCATCCTTTGGAATTTTGGTTTAAGTTCCTTCATGAAAGTTGTATGAAATCCTTATAATTAAAACATATCCAAATTTCAGAGAAACCGAAGAAGTGTAGGTAGGTAGAACCTCCATATTTCGGACATACGACCCTGGACGTTTCGGTAATCTGATCAGTAGCTTCGTGGGACTATAGAAATTTATCTAAAACGAATTTGGCCTATATTCCTTCATGAAAAATTTAATTTAATGTCTTAAATATAACCTGGTAAAATTTCATAATTTTCTGAGGTCGGTTGGGCATTTTAATTGAATTACTTAGAAAACTGTACATTCTGCCCTTGTCCGAGTTTCCACGCGGAAGTTTTAGTAATATTGCCTTTTGTGTAGAAATTGATTGGCTATGCATTTTCTGTGGAAAATCACCCTTTTTATTGCATTAAATTATTATATGCTTTGATTTCATGAATTTGGGATTTGTGTGATTATTTAATTTAATTGCAAAGTAGAATAAATTGGAATTTAAATAAATTCTAAATGCATTTAGTAAGTACATTGTTTTTAGTAGCATATGATCCCATAAGGACTTAATTACTATGAGTGATTACATCATGTGCATGGTATATTGAAACCTAAATTGGCAAACATGAGTAATGGTAAATGGGAAGTTGTTTGTGGAGGATGGTAATGCCCGGAATGTATAGAGATACATGGCCGGATGGCCCTGGGAGTATCAGGATGCCCGGAATGGTTGGGTGTCGGAAGCCTCGGAGGTCTTTGCCCAAGGGGATGCCTCGTGATGCCGGTCGGGATGCGAGATGCCCGGGATGTGGGGGTGCCGGATGCCCGGTGGCCATGAATGGCATAATTCCGGAGGTTCTTCTCGCAATGTCTGGATAGGGTGCGAGTGTAAAGTATGGGATGGATGATCCCGAGAAAGGGTGATGTGAGGATCAATTGAGAACTAAAGTGGAAATTAAATCATGCATATATGACATGATGACATGATGACATGATGGCATGTGCATGGATGATATGGCATGATGACATGCATATGTAACATGGTATGATGATAATCACCTATAGCAACATGACATGATGACATGATGACATGATGGCATGTACATAAGATATGATGATGACATGCATGAATAATATGACATGATGACATGCATGAATAATATGACATGATGACATGATGACATGATGGCATGTACATAAGATATGATTGTGACATGCATGGGTAATATGGCATGATGACATGCATATGTGATATGATGTGATGATAATCACTTATGACATGACGATATGATGGTATGATGGTATGATGATGATAATCATTCGTAGTCCATGCTATGTACATATTATGATTGTGGTGATGATGATGTACGATGGCATATACATGGCTTCGAGGTAAGTACGTTGGAATGCATGAATGACACGTATAATGTAATTGTTTGTATTGTCTAAACGCATTGAGTGGCGATTGGATTTCCTTTGCCTGCTGAGTGGTTGTACTCACCCCTTCGGGGACCAACATTTCAGATTAGCACGATGCCACTCCCTGCAGTCACGTGGGGAGTATTCTACGGCCTTCCGTCTGATGTGGAGGTCGAGCTGACGGAGATCGATTGTCCCACCCTACCGAGTCTGACGTTCATCCGGGTTCGCGCGATTGTGTCCTATGACGTGGGTCTATATGGGGGACCAGTCATTCAGGAGTACGTGTCCGTCCACATTCGTCGCAACGGAGTGATGATGGGGATGCTGCCACCCCCACCACCTGACGCGCCGGGATGGGTGTGACGGCCCGCGTGCGTGGAGTAGGAGTTAGCAACTTTTTGGGTTATGGCTGACACTAGCAGTCCGAGGGGAGGTCTATACACCCTGCTTTAGTGGGTCGTGTGTTCCTTTTTGGGGTTGAAGGCCGAACGTATGGATGAGTCTTGGCCTACATTTTTGATGTACCAACCCGTGAAACCCTTCATAAATATATGTAAATAAAAGTGGTTCGGCCTCGTGCTTTCTTTTAATCAAAATAGTTGGTGTGCATTGTGCTGTCGTGAGGGAAGCAGAGTGATGGTGAGACTCGCCTCTTATTTTCGCCGTAAGCTGCGCAATTTCCTTAAGGCCTTTTAAAATAAAAAATAAAAATTGTACGCCTAAACCTTGGCCTAAATTACAATTCTTTCTTCTAATGTCTTATAAGTTGTTTTTGCCTTAGATTCTTAATGCGTAGTATCTGTGGCGACCCTATCGGGTTTTTGGGGTGCCACACTGCGATATAGGGGTTGCCTTTCTTTTCCTCGATTTTTTTTGGTCGAGGTTAAGAGGGAATGATGCTAGCGCAAGATTGTGATAGGCATACACCCTTTTAATCTCAACAAACCTTCTCAGTTAGAAATTGAGCCGCACCTATCATGTGCATGTCTATGTGATTGTCATCAATTTTCTCGCTTGAGGTAAGTTTTTTTCGTGAACCTTGCAATTTACTTAGCTTCCTATATATATTGAGCGGTCCATGATTAGTCTAGGATTTAATACCACGGTCATTTAAATTTGGAAGTAATTGTCATAAAGATTTTCAAAAAAAGAAAAAAAAAAACTTTTGAAATTACTTTCAGTTTGAGTTCTTGTTTTTTTCTCAAGCATGTTACAAAATTATTTTCTGCAATGATTTTCATTTGCTTCAAAAAGGATAGAGGTCTTTTTCGAAATTTGTTGCACTTCATGCTTTCTTCACCTTTTGAATTGAATATCTTTTTAGTTCATGCTAACATGTCACATGCCTTTTTTCAACCCATGCTTAGGAAATCCTCCACCTTTTCATGAATAAACAAAAAGAGTAGGATTAGACCGTCATCATGGATTGACTCCCTATTTATGCCTTGTCTTCACACATGCTTGTTTATTCATGGGCAGGTAATCATGGAGCATCAATGTTCGCCAATCTAGACTCGTTCAAAAGCAAGAGCAAGAATGGCCGAAGAAAATGTACCAAGCCGTATTGCGGTCGTGGAAAGTGAAATGAAGCAAGTCTTCAATGTGCTTCAACAACTTTTAGAGTAGATAGACTCCATCCAGGGCAAACTCACTCTCGCCCCAGCCTCAATCGAGGTATTGTTGCCACAATCATCTCCCAGGGGTGATCACGGTGGAGATACCGATGATAACATGCCTGAATTGGAGAATGATCTGCACCAAACCACGATTGATAAAGCGAAGCCAAACAATTTGTCTAAAACTGAGCATGACAAACGCCTCAGAAAGCTTGAGGAGAGGCCGAAACAACTGCAAGGCCTCCAAGATCCTACTTTGACGGACCTCTCCATTTATTCCAAGGTCAAAATGCCAGAAAAATTCAAAATGCCTGAATTTGAGAAGTACGATGGCACGACTTGCTCGAGGGCTCATTTGCAAATGTACTTGGTTCGAATGACTTAATATGTTAATAATGCACCATTAATAATCCAATTGTTCCAACCAAGTCTAGTAGGCCTAGCCCTGAGGTAGTACATCACGAAGAACATGAACCTCCTCAAAACATGGAGCGAAGTGAGTGAGGCATTCCTCAAGCAGTATAAGTTCATAATGGACATTACCCCTTCTCATGAAGATCTTGAGCATACCAAAAAGAAAAAAACATGAATCGTTCAAGGAATATACTATTAGAAGGAGGAATCTAGTCGCCCAAATCAATCATGAACCAACCGATTTCGAGCTAAGAAAGATGTTTATCAAAACCCTCCCCTACGAGTACCGCAATCGAATGGTAACCACAATTGCCCAATCATTTAATCAACTCATTCCAGTAGGGGAGCAAATCAAGATAAGGTTGGGGGATGGTTGGTTCATTGAACTTGCACCCATGGGCAGGTTCAGCATGAAAAAATAAAAAGAACCCCTAGTAGATGTCAATGCGACCTATAATCATCCTCTAACAATTCAGACAAATGCATAATAGCAACAGACCACCAGCCGTTAACCATCCCAGCGTTACAACAACAAGAGACAATTTACTCCTCTTCCTGGATCTCCATTACAAGTATTGGTAGTCCTCCGGAAGAAGAACCTCCTTTCGATTGAGCCAAAACAACTCAACGCTGAAAGCTTTTCCAACTACGACCCATCAAAGATGTGTAACTATCACATGGAAGAAGTGGGGCACTCAACTGATGAATGCTTCGCCCTGAAGAGTCAAATCTAGAACCTGTTAGACACTAGATGTGACATCCCAAATTTCATTGATCTTCATTAGAGTAATTGAATCATTTGGAGTTCGGAATTATTTTTAAATGGGCCAAGAAGTGAACCTGATGGACCATGAGGATCGAATGGGCTTGAGAAATAAGTGGGCCACACGAATTGGACTTGTGGATTCGAGTGAGAGATAGTGGGCTTGGACTTGGTTTAAGTGGGCCAAGGTTCGGGATTCTTAGGATCGAAGGCTTAGTTTAGTGGGCCGGGATTATTATGGATTAGGCCCATTGGGCTAGAGATAGATAAATTAGGCCCAAGTAATTTTATTTTTTAGTTAAGATTTATAGATCACAATTAAGGTGATTTAAATTAATAATTGTGATGCTAATATAAAATTCTGACTTTAGTATTTTGTGATGGATTCCTTTTTTTGACTAACAATAACTATTTGATTTGTGGTATAGGTTACAATTTCGTGTAATTGAATTAAGTGGAAATGAAAGGGATTAATTGAAGGACATTGTCAATTAATGTTATAATTAATGATATGAATTAAGACCTAACAAAAGAATTAAGTTGATAATTGGCAAGGAAACCCCTCAATTGGAAGCTGCGACACCCCCTCCTCTCCATCCGTTTTCTCTCTCTCCACCACCCATGGGTTTTCCTCTCAAATCCATAGGACCGAATGACAACTTCAAGAAGATATAATCATTAACTAAATCCAATCATTTCACTAACCTAGGACTAGCTTATAGCTTGTTTTCCCCTCATAAATTCGAAATTCTCTCTCTCTCTCTCCTCAAGAACCGAACAAACTCACTTCTATCTTCTCCTCTTCTCTCTCGGCCGAGCGGTAGAAACCAGAAGCAAGACCAGTCATTTTCCTCTTGCATGTGAAGTTTTGGTGTTGTTCTTGAAGTGTTTTTGTGTTAGATTGATAGCCGAACAAGGTAAGGAAGAATAGAACTCTAAATTGAAGTGTATCCACTACTTCATCAAGAAAAGCTTGTGGATCTAACCAAGCTATGAGGAATATGAGATGTAGTTGTTGTTTTGTTGATTATTTGAGCTGTGTAAGTGATGGATTAGTTGTAGAAGTCATTGCATGTTATATTCGGACCTTGCATGAAGCGAAATCCAAAAGAAAGTGTGCTGTCTTGTGAAGAAAAATGGTGAGAAGTGATGGATTTGTGTTGTTTTGAGCTTGATGGACCTAAGAGTGAAGCTAGAGGTCTTTGCATGTTGTTTTTGAACTTTGCATGTCTCGAAAATTTGATGAAGGTTGGCTGTTTTCTTGAACAAGTGATGAAGTGGATGCCGAGTGTGTTGTATTGGGTAGAAATTGTGATAAATGGCTTGTGGGTACAACGACACTTCGAGCCGAGCTGTGAAATTGATTGTTCGTTAAAGAAAGATCAGTTTTGAGTTGCTGTGAGTAAGCATTGGAGTATGTTAGAAGAGAATTATGGATAGATAAGTTGTTTCATTAAGTTAGAAGTAAGAAAAGTAAGGTATCTATTCGGTTCTAGGCAAAAATGATTATAAAGTTTTCTTTTTGTGTTAAATTTTCTTTATGTATGTTAATAGAAATATGGAAGAACCATTTTACATGAAGGAACATATATAAGATTGAGTTATACATGTAGTTATAATAACATAAATATATAAAAATGTAGAAATGGAAGCGAACTCAGTAAAGTCAGTAAACTGTTTTTGTGGTAATTAGTATGACCTTCACTGATTATGTGAATTTTCTGTATTTACCTATTTAGAATTGGACTTCGAGTTCTTAATGAAAATTATAGAACACATCCTAAGGAATAACGTGTCAAAATGTGAGATTAAATGAACATGAATTGAGTAATAAAAAAAATTTCTTAGTAAATGTAAAAGCTGGACGTCAGTATAGGGTAATAATAAAGATTACAGTAATGTTTTTTCTTAATACAGCAAGATTCGAAATTAAGTTTCTTCACGGAAGTTGTAGATCTATGTCTCTAGTATAACGTACAAAAAATTTGGTAATATTTGACAAGAATTGATATATTTTCTATTACCAAAACAGAAACTGTGCATTTAACTAATAATATGTCCTAATCCGAGAACTTTTATATATATATACTGTGGTATATAATCGACTCATGAGGTAATTATATGTATATAAAAAGTCTAATAAGCTCACGTTAGACATAGTCTTAGGCCACATACATCATTAGAAATATAAGTGCATATAGTGCCATGTGAGTGCAATGTGTGCGGTGCATAGTGCTTGATTATGGGATGAATATTTGTTCGGCATGGTATGGGACATGTCATAATGGATTTTATCTTATAATTTGGACATGCACGTGTGCTAGGATCATGAGAATTAGATACCTAGATAGATACTTTGGAGTCTTTTCCTTTGCATACGATAAATGCATTAATCAAAGGTGTGATGGTGTGAAATGTGTGCTTAAGAGGGTGAACGGACCCATCGGTACAGAGATACCAGTGATGCCCTCGGAAGTTTGGGATGCCCTTGCTGAGTGGTCTTGGATGCCTCAGTTGAGAGATACTAAGATGCCTCGGAGTGAGATGCCCTTGTGTGTGATCAAGGATGCCTAGGTTGTGTGATACTGAGATGCCTCGGAGTGAGATGCCCCTTGCTGAGTGGTCTTGGGAGGACCTCGGTTGTGTGATACCGTGATGCCTCGGAGTGAGATGCCCATAATAGAAATATTGTGGAAGTCTGGATAACGTACTTTCTGGAAGTGACTCGATCAGGCCGGCAGAGTTCCGGTTATGACTAATTCGAGGGTGGATCATATGCACACTAAATATAATTCTATTTGGCGAGTGAGTTCATGCATTATGGTTGCATTGCATTATGATATGAAATTGATTTTTGAAAATGTAAGTATGGAGATGGATGCATACCAAGTGATTAATTAGGTGATGTATGAATATCCAATTAACTATGCTTGTGACAATTATATTATTATATTCTGAATTGCTTTGATTATGATTCCCTGGTAATATTGATGGTTGTAGATTATTTAAGTTAGAGTTTTATTATTCTTTATTGGGCATAGATTTGCTCATACCTTACATTTTTCAGATTGATAATATGGACGTGCCGCCTGTAGCTCGTTATGGTGTGATAGCAAGTATTGAGGTTACTTTTACTAACGTGTATGATGATGATGTCGAGCTAACCTTCTCCAAGTATGAGGCTACGTTATGGATGGATGACGGTAGAGCAGAGATGACTCCCCTGAAGTTTGTTGCTTGGTTTATCAAGCATGATGGGGCGATGTTTGGCCCTATACCCTTTGGAAACGACGGTGCAGGAGCTGGGACGGATGGCGCCTAGACGCCTTTGATCACGAAGAAGCTGTCTAACTTTCTTTTCTTTTTGCTCATGGGCTTGTGTGGGAACTTATGAAGTAGATACACATACCCTCTTATCCCTGGTTCATGATGCGCCTTACTTTTGTTATATATATATGATGTACATAAAGGCGAGGAACATGAAAGAAGTCCAGGTCGATAAAATTTTGTAGGCCCTATGATGTTAAAGTAATGAAGCTTCTTGTGATCTCATCTATGTGAATTATATTAATTAACTTTAGTAGAGTAATGGTAGGATAACCCCATAGTACAAACTATAGATTTTAAATAATCCATGTTATACATGCTAACCTTCAATGGTAAATACTATGGATACCACTGAAGGAGGTTTTTAAGTAATTTAAAGATAATAATAACAATAATTATAATTAAATTTTCCGCCTGCGCTTAGTACGTGACGCCCTGGGACGTCACACTAGAGCTTTCTCATTCCAGAGCAATCCACTCCCTGATCACATCGACAAAGTAAACGCAGTATATAGTTCTGAAGTCAGTCAAATCAAAAGTGTCAAAGCACATACCGCTGACATTTATCAACGGCTGGTAGAGGTCGGGTATTATTCAGGCAATGAAGTACCACCCTTAGCAAGAAAGAAAGAAGGGCCAAAAAACATGATCACTATGTTTGGACACATTTCATGGGTGCTATCGACGAAGGACCGTCAAGGGAAATGGGTGCAAACCCGGTCAAGTAGAACCCTTTTTAATTTAATTGCATATTCCCCTACATGGGAACCTGTACATTTTTTAAGTCAGGCTTGTTCTGTTTTTAACATTGGTTCCACTTGAGGAACTAACTTTTGAAATCACTATTCCAAAATGTAAATCCACATATTACTAAATAAAGTTGAAAACATTTTGAGGGCATGAGGAGACACACCAAACCAACCTAGTGATGTTATCCAACCATGAAAAGAAAATACCATCCAAGGAAAATACTGAAGGCTGGGTTCCCTCATGCTTCCTCCCCCCAAATACATGCTTTTGAAAAAAAAAACACATTTCATTACCAAAACTTTTGTCAAAACAATCATGTTTGTTTTTTGACTTATTCACTTCATGTCTTAGAGTATTGCCCCCGTCCCTTTTGACTTAGCATGACAGGGGGCATTTGAAGCTATCACATCACGTGAACTCACCAAATTCAAAGACACCCTTCTAAGAAAGCGGGGGCAAAAGAAAATGATCATCCCACTTCAAAAATGGAGATGAAGGATGGGGTGAAATAGGCATAGTCCTAATATCAAACTTGAAGCAATGCATAACATGATAGCTCAAGGCAGGACGTCATGAATTCATGAGACTTCCAGCTTTGACGAGCCAAGAAGTATATGATTCCATGGAAACCTGAGGTACATGACTTTGCCCAATGCTGCTAATGTTCATGCGATCGAAAGCAGAAGAAACATTTCACACAAGGAGGGTGTTGAGATAAATCAACAAACATCAATCATGCATACATAGCCGCAAATGAGGACAGCTAATCAAAAGAGATGTCGAACGAGTCAAGATGAAGAGGCTATCATCAACATTCAGAGATCCCTAAGAGTCAACAAATACAAACTATAGGGAAGGGAAGCATTGGGATTCGAGAGCCAAACTTGATGGTTAAGTTTGACAAATCAATACTAGTCTAACTAGTACATGGAAATGACCCACATTGAATTCACTTGACTTCGTGTAAAATGACGTGTCATCCAGGAGCAAATTCAGAGAATAATCGACCAAACGAAGCAAGGGACGTAGGACTTCGTGTCCCTCTCTCATTTCAGGTCCACCTAATCATCTGCAAACAAGTGAAGGGTAAAAATTGTATCGCTTCCAGTTATTCGACTCTTGAAAGAGTTCATGACTAACACACTCCCTCTTGTCTATTGCAGGATTACCTAACTGTCAAAGATGCGAAAAACAAATCAATAAGAGGCATGTCAGACCCTGATAAGCTCTCCCAAGCAAAAAGACATCTCAAGGGCAAAACCAGAAAGGCCCGTCAAATCAATGATCAAATCCATAACCCCGGTTGATCCTTCTTGTGTCATTTCCCTACTTAATAGGGACAACCCATCGACACCCCTTTGTGAATGACTCTTATGATGTTTAAAATTTAACATATTTGAAGATACTATTATGTTCACTCCTAAAGCTGTCAATATAATATTTTTGAACAAAAAACCATTCATTTGTTCTGAGAGTACAAACTCCATCACATTTAAAATGTTGCACGCCTTTTCCAAATGAATTTTGCATGATGATTTTGTCTATCTAAATCACTTATTCCATTAAGGATTATTTGAATAGACAGCTAAGTGAATAATACAAGATTGATCAAACATGCTGGATGAGGCGCGTCAAGATCATGAAAGGCAAGCCATATCCTACACATAGTTCCCTATCTATACACTTGTGAGATGAGTGTAGAAGATTCCATGACTACAGGGTAAAGAGTTCTCTCGCGAATGGTACAATAAACAAAATAGTGATGAGGGGCATTTCATTGCTCACCCTTTTGAGCCCCATATACTGGTGAAATTTATGTCCTACCCTTGTCAAAAACCGCCCCACACTGGGGCAAGGTCGAAGATGTAGCGGCAACACAAGGTGAGAAAAGGGATAGAAATTTTCTTACTCACACTTGCATCAATCTTCGAGTGTCTTTATTGCATATGAACACTCGCGTTAATTTAAGTGCCATAGAATGACGAAGAGCAATTCCTCGTCTATGCACTTGTACTCATTGTATAGCCTAAGTGAGTATTTAATTTTACCCTCACATTAAGACAAAGCAGAGGTTACTGCCATTCAAGCAGTATAACTTGAAGCGCCAGCTGAAGATGAAGACTCAAGAGTCTAACAACGGCGTTTGCTTGAACTAGCCTAGATCAGTTCCTCAAGCAACAAGAATGAGAATGAAAAGCTAGGGGCATGAAAAAACAGTGTACCTAGTAAAAGCAAGGTCAATGCCCATAAACAAGAAAATGAAAACTAAGGGCATAAAAAAGCAATGTGCCTAGTAAAAGCAAGGCCAATGCCCCAAACAAAAAAATGAATTTTGGCCATTGGTGCTTCCAAACAAAAGTTGCTGTTGTGGTTCAATTAATGGAGCCTCCATCTGATAGTAAGAAGAAAGACTGGTGACAATGCCGAGGCAATCACTAGCTCTCATCCTTTTGCACATGAGTCAAGCCTACATTGCGTCTCATTGTAAAAGTCTCTTCAGACTAGGGCACTTCAATTAACGTAGGATTTCATATGTTTATAAACATTGCACGAGGAAGTACGAGCAAGATTATTCTCTCTTTTCATATGATTCTTGACTTGCAAACTCGGAGATGATTGTGCGGCATCCTTTTCACAAAGCCATGACCTTGATGGCCTCCTTTGATAAGCCATTGATCAGGCCTACATTACGGTCTTGAAGAAGACCTCTCACACTAGTAAAATCGTACCACTTGCGAGATCTCAGACCCCTGCTAACATGATGATAGTGAGATGTGTGGTCCTTATAAATCCTGCATCAATGGTCATGATAAACCAACCATTTCCATAAGAGTGAGCGGAAAGTCCTTTCAAACTAAAAGTCCCTCATCTGGCATGCTCAAGACATCTACATTCGGAATGAAGGTTGTCTTTCAAAATTTTCCCTAATGGAACTCGGATGATGCAAAATTGATGAAATTATCATGCATGAATCCCATTTGAACTTATGAATTTACAGCATATACAATCTTGTGTGCATAGTATGCAAACAACAGACATACACTTAGAGAGCATAAATATCTCCAGATAAGCATACCCCTATTCCCTTGTCTTTGAGTACCCACCACTGTTTGGGTACTTTCTTCTTGACACTCAACCCATTCAAGTCGTCTCCTAAGTTTAGATGCTTATGACTGTCCAAGTATCCCATTGTCTTTGAGTACCGGCCACCGTTCAGATACTCCCTTTTCTTGACACTCCACTTGTTCGAGTTGTCTTCATAGCTAGGATGCCTGCAACTGACCAAGTATCCCATTACCTTTGAGAGTCTTTCATTGTCTAGGTACTCCCTTTCCGAGTTGTCCTCAAAATTATCATTGAATACTAGCAGTCGTTCAAGTGTTCCACCACATTATGCGCCTATGATTACCCAAGTATGCTTTCTTACACTTGGACCAGCTGAGTGGTCCCTGATCGTATCATTAAATATTTATGTTCATCCAAATATTCCACTACTTTGTACACCTGTGTGCCTACGGCCATCCAAGTAAACCTCGTGCTACATTCAAATTCTCAATTACTATGAGGTGAGAGACCTTCATGAATATCCAAGGTACATCCTCGATATTCTCATTACTAAGAGGTGAGAGACCTTCATGAAAATGCGAGGCATGTTCTCAATATTCCCAATTACCAGGAGGTGGGAGACCTTCATGAATATCCATGGTACGTCCTCGACATTCCCATTACTAGGAGGTGAGAGACCTTCATGAATATGTGAGGCACATTCTCAATATTCCCAATTACTAGGAGGTGAGAGACCTTCATGAATATCCAAGGTACGTCCTCGATATTCCCAATTACAAGGAGGTGAGAGACCTTCATGAATATGCAAGGCACGCTCTCGATATTCCTAATTACCTAGAGGTGGGAGACCTTCATGAATATCCAAGGGACGTCCTCGATAATCCCAATTACCAGGAGGTGAGAGACCTTCATGAATATCCAAGGTACGTCCTTGATATTCCCATTACCAAGAGGTGAGAGACCTCCATGAATATGCAAGGCACGTTCTCAATATTCCCAATTACCAGGAGGTGAGAAACTTTCATGAATATCCAAGGTACGTCCTTGATATTCCCATTACTAGGAGGTAAGAGACCCTCATGAATATGCGAGGCACGGTCTCAATATTCCCAATTACCAGGAGGTGGGAGACCTTCATGAATATCCAAGGTACGTCCTCGATATTCCCAATTACTAGGAGGTGAGAGACCTTCATGAATATGCGAGCCATGCTCTCGATATTCCCAATTACCAGGAGGTGGGAGACCTTCATGAATATCCAAGGTACATCCTCGATATTCCCAATTACTAGGAGGTGAGAGACCTTCATGAATATGCGAGGCATGTCCTCGATATTCCCAATTACCATGAGGTGAGAGACCTTCATGAATATGCGAGGCACATCCTCGATATTCCCATTTACCAGGAGGTGAGAGACCTTCATGAATATTCGTGGCACGTCCTCGATATTCCCATTTACCAAGAGGTGAGAGACCTTCATGAATATCCAAGGTACGTCCTCGATATACCCGATTGCTAGGAGGTGGAAGACCTTCAAAAATGTGCGAGGCCCATCTTCGATTTTCCCTTTTACCGGGAAGAGGTGGGAGACCATCACGAATCTACAAGGCCCATCCTCAATATTCCACATACCAGGAGATGAGAGACCTTTGTGAATTTCTCAGGTACGTCCTCTATATTCCATCTATTCAGGTACTCTTTCAAATGTCCAGGTATCACTAACAAACAGATACCCTGAGAAAGGTCGGCGCATACCCCGAGAAAGGTCGAGTAAACAATTTATTGCTCTAAACAGGTGATCGAAGAAAGGTTTGGGTCTTGGAAATGCAATTCCCTATCAAGGCTACCGAAGAAAGGTTCGGGTCATAGAC
The DNA here is from genome assembly GCA_007663325.1 of Eucalyptus pauciflora. Lineage (NCBI taxonomy): Eukaryota > Viridiplantae > Streptophyta > Magnoliopsida > Myrtales > Myrtaceae > Eucalyptus > Eucalyptus pauciflora. The sequence goes on along the minus strand of VMYD01000397.1, from coordinate 1,429,075 downwards.
AAACCACTTATTGCTTTAACAGGCGACCAAATTAAGGTTCGGGTCCTGGAAAAGTGATTCCCCGTTAAGGTGACCAAAGAAAGGTTCGGGTCTTGCAAAAGCGATTCCCCGTCCAGGTGACCGAAGAAAGGTTCGGGTCCTAGAAAAGCAATTCTTAGTTAAGGCAACCGAAGAATGGTTCGGGTCCTAGACAAACCACTTATTGCTTTAAGAAGCGACCGAAGAAAGGTTCGGGTCCTAGACAAACCACTTATTGCTCTTAAGGCGACCGAAGAAAGGTTCGGGTCCTAGAAAAACTACTGATTGCTCTAACAAGCAACTGAAGAATGGTTTAGGCCCTGGAGAAGCAACCTCCTTATGTCACCATGTAAGATGACACCTTGATACTTGCCAAACTCGAGGTTCACACCCTATCTCACTGACTCCCGGTAAGTAACTACAGGTATCTTCTTATCTATTTTAGTATGTGTAATGTTATATTGCTCATTTCCTGCATAAGACACTTGGTCCGATATAAGATATAATATATTGCTTATGCATGGACAAAATTTAGGTATCGGTTTGTCTTTGAATGCAACCTCTGCGAACTCACCTTCAAAAAGGGACAACTGTTGACGCCTAAAATTTGATCAGATTTTCAATTAAGCCTTAGTTTCTATGTTTATGTATATTTCATTTTCTGGATAATAAACAATACATAATAACAAGAGAAAACAACAACAAAAACAAACAAGAAGAAGAAGAAGAAGAAGAAGAAGAAAAATAGTAGGCTTGGCCTCCGAGCCCAGCCTTCCCCTCATTTCTCTCTCGCACGAGCCCCCATGGCCCGAGCCACGCAAACCAGCCCGGCTCCTCTCTCTTCTTCTTCTTCCTTCCTCCCTCTTCTTCCCCTTTGCCTTTGCAACTCACGCGTGCAGAAGGGACCGATGTGCGAAGTACAACCTACGGCTGAGGACTGTAGGCCGACGTCGGCTGGAGATAAAGATCTCATGCGCCATTAATGTCTGCCTTCAATGCCAAGCACGCTTCGCTGGAAAAGCTCGGATGGGACGCCGGTTCAGCCGAAGAGGGCCGGTAGGCAAGCCAAAGGCCGGCGACCAAGGCTCTCCATTGACCGGACCCCTCCCCCCTACCTATAAATAAGCAACTGCAAGCTCTGTCGAGGGATGGGGCGAACTCGAAGACCTTCCCTAGAGAGACTTCAAGGAAGATCAAAGAGTGAGCGCGAGAGAGAAATCCAGTCGCGAACTCAACGACCTCCCTTCGAGAGACTTCGGGTGAGGCCGACGACAAGCAAACCCGGAAAGAGAGGGAAACCGGAGTGAAGGGGGTAGATCTGAACGTGAGGGGGCTGAACGAGCTTAATCGGAGGAGAGAGAGCCGTCGCCTCGAGCAAAGCCACCGCCATCCCGACGCACACCACCACCATTCACCATCCCGTCACAGACAGGTAATAGCCGTACTCACCTGCGTCGTCACTGTCGCTTCGCTTTCCCCCCAAGAACCCAGTAGCTACCCATCATCACCACCACTTCTTAAGAATCCAATATACGCTTGTCTTCGTCACCGTGCCGCTTAGAGGACTGCAGCAACCAAGTCTTGGGCCAACCGCCACCACTCGTTGCCACCATCTTCATCAAGTGTCACGAGGGAGCGGAGGTCGCAAGCTGGGTTGCAGTTACGATTCGGGTTGGGCACAAGTTGGTGTCTGGGTAGGGTTTCCTCGTGTCAGGCCTGTAAGTGTGGGCTGGGTAGATGTTGGGCTAAACGAAGTGGGCCAAAATCGGTTTGGTTTTTTAAAACGGAAAAAAATCCCAAGTCGGACCCAACTAGAAGATCCGACCCAGCTCGTTTTTTTTTTTAATATTATAATATAATATAATATTTTAAAAAATCAAAAAATAATTTATTTTCCAAAAAATCAAAATATAAAAAATGTCTATATTTTCCCAAAAAAGCCGAAAAAGTTACAAAAAGTCAAAAAATGATTTATATTTTCAGAAAAATATCAAAAAATGCTTTTATGTCCAAAAAATGAAAAAAAGGACCCAAAAATGTTTTCCCTCTACAAATGCATGAAAAATCCCTCAAAAATCCAAAAAGTCTTAGGGTTTAAACAAGATTAGGTACCAAAAGGGCATTAGTGATTAACTAGTGTAATCAAGTCCCCCATCCTAATTTCTCTAGTTGTGCAGGAATGGGTATTTCTCCTGATACTTTGCTTGGGTTTCTAATCGACCCACCCCAAATCGATTAGTGGCGACTCCATTTTAAAATAACTCATAGGTTAAAAACTTGGACTATTAAGTCGTGAATTGGTGGACTTGGGAGAGTTCGGGCTAAAATAGACATAGCCAAACCAATAACCTCCATAAGGTGCCCGCCCCAATCGAGCACCAAAAAAAGAGGTCGCTACACCCCACAAGGTATCCCATCAATACAGGTCATGGTATCGTTGCAAGCGGAATGGACAGAATGAATGTCTCATCCCAAAGTTTGAGGTCCCTCTATTGGTACTAGAGGTTGCTTTTGGAAAAGGCACGGCCGACCCACCAGGTGGTTCAGTGGTGGACCCGTGTTTGTCGAAGCCAGGGACCCCAGAGTATTCAGTTGAAGACTCGACTGATTAGAGAATCTATAGCCTCTACTCCCCCCCCCCTCTTTTTTTACAGACCTTGTACATAGTTGGCTAGTATTGTATATGACATAACTTGATATGTATATAAAGGTGTGGGTTGGTTTTCAAAAATTGTGGCCCTACTTTTCTATCCCATCTTTCTGTTGTTTGGGGATTAATTATTCGCTTCTACATGCGCATTAAAATGAATGGGTTGGCGACGCGTCTTGGGACGTCGCAATTTAATTGACCACCAAGGGATGGGCACGTGCTCGGAGGATCAAAGCGTGATACTTGGAGAACTCCAGCAACTGTTGAATGGAATCATAACACACTAACCAAAGTTTTTGGAGATTTGTAAGTTGATTGATGGTTGTCGGCAATCCACTAAAGCGGCCACAGGATAAACTTAGAATTTTTAATGAGGATAGTACCCCAATTTCACTTGGAATTTCCCCTACCATATATTCAGAGCAGACATATAACTCTTCTAGATTTTTCGACATTCCTATGGTTTTCAAAAGTTTGCTTATGCGACAAGATCCCAAAATTCGTATCTTCAACTTTTTGAGATTTCCAATGCAATTAGGTAACCTCCTGATTCTTGAATTGCTCAAATCCAATTCAACCATTGATTGGAGCCTTCCAATTGAGTTCGGTAGATTTTCTAAATAGCAATTCAAGCAGCGTAAAACTTTCAACTTTTCAAGATTTCCAATAACATGAGGTAATTCACTAATTTCTAAAAATTAAACATCTAGCTTAAGCAGTGACTCCAATTGCCTAATAGAGTTAGGAAGCTTTCTAAACTCCTTACATGGCAAGATTAGATGCTTCACCTTCTCTAAATTACCAAGCGAGTGAGGCTTCACTGAGAGTGTCCGATCTATTCTTAGCACTGTCAAAGATTTTAGACCGCCAATAGACTTTGATAGTGACTCGATAGCTCCACTCTTTATCTTTAGGTAATGAAGATGTTGTAGATTGCCACTAGACTTGTCAATCTTTCTTAGTTGAGTGCATCTAAGAATCAATTTCTCCAATCGCGAGATAGTGGAGAACTCAGGTGTCTTTGTAAGGAATGGACAATCGTTGAGCTGTAGGATTTTCAATTGTTTTGCCACCTATAAAGTAATTGGTTGAAACAGGAAGAGTAAATGTAATGCAAAAGTATGTTGTGAGATCATACCATGATTTGACACCATCCTCCCCAATCTTTGGTAATGTTATTCCCAAATAGCATAAGTTGAAACAGGAAGAGTAAATGTAATGCAAAAGTATGTTGTGAGATCATACCATGATTTGACACCATCCTCCCCAATCTTTGGTAATGTTATTCCCAAATAGCATAAGAATCGTTAGGTTCTTCAACCCAAAGTTGCTAGCTGGGAATTTTGAAGGGCAATTGCTCCAAGAGAGCCATCTCAACTCAGAGAAAAGATCCTTAAAGTCTCCTTCAAAATTTCCATGGTCCAATGGAAGGAACCTAAGGTTGACCAAGCCTATAAATTGCTTGTGCTTAAATCTGTACATCTTATTAGGGCCAAGTGTACCTAGATTGAGCACCACTATATCTTTAGTTACTTGGAAAATAAAAGTAGCAACCAATGAGTACATCTGTCAATTTGACTTGAAATTAGGTCAAAAAGGTGATGACACTAATGGATGGATTGGAAACATTTAGAGGCAAAGATTATCGTTTCTATTTGCTGTACACAAAAGGCATCCTTGGGAGACCACAACCCGCTACCCCTCATATGGATTTCACCACTTTCTGGGTGGACAATATTCCTTCCGAGGTCTTTAAGTTGGTCGTGCATCCATAGTTTATCATCACCAATTATTTTTATCAAGACATACGTTTGAGGATATTAACCTCAATTTCGGTTAGATACCCAAAAATTGAGTCCCAATATTTAACTGTAGTTGTTTTCTCTTTGTTGAAGCAGAAACATGAAATATCAAGATAAATTTGTTGTTGATTAGGCTCCAATGCTTCGTAGGTTATCATAAGCTTCTTCTTGACATCCTTATTCATCACCTTCTTTAACTTACATAGGGCGTCTTCCCATGTTCTCCAGCATTTTCCACGGAGCATGGAACCTACGACATTGAGAGCCAATGGAAGTCCTCCTAGCACATTGATTAGCTTTTCTGTGATATCCATGTAACTAGATGGAGGCTTGGCATGTCCCAAGGCATGCTCACAGAAAAGTTGAAGAGCATCATGTGAATTCATCTTCGGCATGTCGTAGAATGAAAATTGTCCTCTATTAGAGATTGGGAAATTGTCATCCTCACCTTCCTTTACCAAGAATTCAATATTCCTTGTTGTTATCATGATTCTACTACCCCCACCAAACCAATTAGGCTTGCCTACAAGTCTCATGATTTGATCCTGATTGTCAATGTCATCAAGAACATCGAGGACTTTCTTGCCAAGAAACCTTGTCTTGATCGTGTTAGTTCTTTCATCAATGGAGGAGAGGTTTGTGCAACTAAGATTGAGAATGTCAGACAACATTTTTTTTTTAAAAGTTAATTATATTATGAGTTCGGACATCTTTAAGAAAACAACAATGACCCCAAAATTGAGGGGAGATTTGCCTGAAGACAGCCTTGGCCAATGTCGTCTTTCCGATGCCACCCATACCATGAATCACGATAAACTATACATCAAAAGCTTCTAGATCTAACAGCTTCATAATATGATCCATTCGATCCTTAATTCCCGCCGAATGACTAGGCACATCCGTCTATCTTGTCCATAACAAACTAGAAACCTCTTCCACCATGAGGTTTGTAAGTTTATGTAGGCTGCCACGTACATAACATGCAATCATCTCAGATTAAAAATTCACATATGGAATCCGTGGCAGTATAAAGTGTCACTACAAGGTTATCATCAAATTCAAAGTAATTGTCTTTGAAAGAAAATGTTATTTCATGACAAAGGTCTAATTGGGCTTTGACGAGAATTCCTCGGTAAACCGGATCTATTTTATCTCTTCAGCCGCCGAGGATGAGTTTGAAGATTGACGTAAAAGAAAAAGATTTTTCTCGCTAGGCAGTTACTTGGAATTCAGGAAACATGAATAAAAGCTCAAAAGAATTTTTCTTGATGTACCCCAGTAATAGGGTAGTAACTGAAAATGAGGAACCCTTTGGGAGTATTTGTCAGCCTTTATTTGAGTTGCCAACAATTATTTTCCGAATAAGCTACCCACTAGTTTAAGTTAGCAATCTCATCAGTCACATTAAATTTTTTGGTATCAAGTAAATCGGCATGATCAGTTGATTCTTGCCTTTATTCCACTTACTACGAATGATGTTCTAGTAAAAAGCCTATTGTTTGTGCTTGGTGTTAGAAGAATCTAAAATCTTTCAATTAGAATTTTATTCATGACCAAAAAAAAAAAAAAAAAAAAACCAAGCTCATTAATACTCTGCTCGAGAGACTCACGATATTAATCAAATTTCTATTGTTTTGTTCAGTTAGATGTTAGACATGTTGGACAGCTTAATATAATTTCCATTTGTCATTATTTTGTTATCATGTTCTTGCCTGGAAGTTACCTGGGGCCTTCTTCATCAATAAAAAAATACCGGTCAGACTAAGCACCAAAGAGGAGGATAAGTTGAGGAAATAATTGGCGAAAGCTTTCGAAGACCACGAGGTCGTCTCAAAGATAGATTAGATTATTGCATGTTAGTTAGATGTTGGACGTATTGGATAACTTAAATATATTTTCCACTTGCCATTACTTTCTTATAGTCTTCCACTTGCCTAGAAGTTACCCGGGGCCTTACTTCATCGCGAAAAAAATACCAATCATACAGAAGGCTACGTTAAGGAAATAAATTATGAAAGTCTTCAAAGACGAGGAGGTCGTCTCGAAAATATATCATATGATTGCATGTTCTTTAGATGTTGGACGTATTGGACAATCTGATTTATGTTCCACTTTTTTATGTTCCACTTTCCATTACTTCGTTATCACGTTCCATTTGCCTGGAAGTCACTTGCGGCCTTCCTTCATCAGTTAAAAAATAAACTTAAAAAAACATTCAGACTCGCACCAAATAGGAGGCTAAATTGAGGAAATAATTGATAAAAGTCTTCAAAGAGCAGGAGGTCGTCTCGGAAATATACTTTATTACTACATGTTGGTTAGATGTTGGACGTTTTGGACTGCTGCATTATACTATTGCACGTTAGTAAGATGTTGGACTTATTGGAGAACTTAATATATTACATTACATGTTAGTCAGATATATGTTGGCCGTATTGGACAAGTTAATACATGTCCCACTTGGCATTACTTTGTTATTATGTTCCATTTGCCTGGAAGTCACCGGCGGCCTTCCTTCATAAATTTAAAAAATTAATTGAGATTCACAACAATTGGACAACTAAGGGTGTGTTTGTTAGTGTTTCTATTCTTTTGCTTTCTCATTCTTTTGCTCCACGGAATAAAAGAAAACATAAATCCGTTTGGTAATGTCAATTAATTTTTCTATTCCTCAAAATAGAAAGGCGGGTGGGGATAGATTTGAAACAGAAAAATGAAATAGAAAAAAATAGCTTCTTGCTTTTGGGAACAAATTTTAGGAATAAGCTATTTTTTTTCATTTTTTTCATTTTTTTTCTTCTTCCTTGCCACTTGCCATTCCCCGCTATTGCCTCCCATCGTTCGGCCACCACTGTTGATCCCTGCCATCCGTTGCCCCACCAGCCTACCGCCAATAAGAAAAGGAAAAAAGAAAAAAAAAATATTAAAAAAATATTAAAAAATTTAAAGAAATTCTATGTTACAAAAAAAATAAAAAAAAATTGAGCGTTTTACTAAATGCATTCCTATTCTTTTCCCATTCCGAGAAGAGAAATGTTGTGTAGTTACCAAATGCATTTTTTTTACTCCGAAATTGTTCTTGGGAATAGAAATAGAAAAAGATTATATTTGAAAAGAAATTATTCCCTAAAACAGAAGCATTATCAAATGGATCCTAAAGGTAATGGTCTAACAAAGCAGATGAGTAGAGTCCTCGAATGTCGTTAGTTCATGAACTTATGCTCCATGTATGATACTACAAAAAACATGACTTTTTGAAATGTTGATCTGCGATATGAAATCTTATGGTTACATATCTATGCATTATTAATGAAATATTACATTTGAACTACATCAATATGCACATTATTGTGACCTTGCCGAGATGAAATTTGAAAGATTTTAATGAATTGCTAGACGGTGAAATATAACTCTCTTCCAACATGTTGCTTACGTGATGTACAATTCTTCCAAACCCCACCAATCACAACTTGATTTCTCTATTACTAAGGGTGCGCATGACAAAATTTTTGTTATAAAAATTGATTTCTGGCCAAAAATTGATTTCTCAATTTCTATTCCCCGGACAAGTTTCTGAGCAAAGAAACCTGTTTGATAACAACTCGGAATTTCTATTTTTGGAACAGAAATCCGTTTGATAATAGAATAAAATTTATATTTCTAGGAATAAAAATTGATTAGATAATAACATACGAAATCCTCAAATACAAAATAATAGTTGAAATAATACTAATACATTACAAAAGGTGAAAATACAATTTCATGGAATTTTTGGCATATTATTATCCCTTGCCATTTTATTGGCAATGGTTTTCCTAAGCGTAGAGAGAGAGAGAGAGGGGGTGGGGAAGACCTCGAATCGGAGAGGAAGGAAGGCGCAATTAAAATCCGAACGACGACACAGACGGAGGAGGCAAGTCCAACGAGACGACCGGAGCAAATTGGACAGTCTGAGGATGGCAACGGCAAGATGAGCGACAATCTGATAGGCAAGAGGATGGCAATGACGTCGAAGTCAACAATGGCAAGAAGGATGGATTCAGAGTCGACAGTGCTAGGGTTTGGTTGAAGCGTTGACAGGAGAAGGAGAAGCAACGACCAAATAGAAAAGCCCGTGAACGAAGAAGGATGCCCAAATGGAGAAAATAAAATAAAATTCATATTTTTACCTTACAAAAAAAAATTCTATTTCTATTTCAGAAATTGAGAAACTAAAAATTTCAGCTTCTGACTTCTTCGATTTCTTTATTTCTGGAATAGAAATATGTTTCAGAAATAGAGAAATCAAATTGCGTTACCAAATGGATTTCTATTCCAAACCTATTCCGGGGAACAAAGAAATCGAGAAACATAAATTTTATCATGCGCGCCCTAAATGGTTGAATTTTTATCAAAGCTGCCACTAACCTATTCTAGGCCGGTTGTGAAGCAAGGTATAGGAGCTCGCCTCACTTTGGTGAACCAGAGGTTTTGGATGAAGAAATTTGGTTAAGCTAGTTTTTATCACTGGTAACTTTTCTCTTTTAATAAAAATAATTTCTTGCAATATCTTTCCAATTTTTATTTCTTAAACATATAAATCTATATTATCATACATAGATACTCATACAATAAATTTGAACAATCAATGATAAATATAAAGACAAAATAGAATAAAAGCAAGTTAAGCCACATCAAACAAAATTAATACAACGCTTTGTTATAAACTCTTAAAACAGGATGTGACATCCTGATTTTCAAGTTCTGTTTTCGATTGCATGAGTTGGGCTTTTCATCGACGCACCTATAGTTCTTTTTCCTGAACTGATCACTCACGGGATAACTAATCTATCAAGTGAAGCCGTTAAGGAATTTTAACGCAATAGACTTGAGAATTCAACTAGGAATCGACTGCTCGACCATGCTAATCTACAAGGGTCATTACGGCACTATCAAAATTGATCAGAGACCGGAGATAGGTCAAGTCAACTGAGATATGTGATTAAAGTGTGGGTCAAATTCTTGTCGATTGGCACTAGACTGATTTTTCTGTCATTTATGTACCTTGTGTTCGTATTTGAAACCTTTAGATTTTCACGACAATCGAGAGTCATCAATGTTTCAAAGAGGTACGTTGTGGCTTGAAAATAATCAACCATGGGTCAATTGCACTACAAATTCCTAAAAGCTACTCGGTAGATTAAGTCACGCTAAAATCGCGCTAGATTGAAATTAACCATGAATTTGAACCCGATTTTAAAAATTGAAAGTTAAGTCATGTCATAATTCATTTTAGGATGGTCAACTCATCCTCCGAAGATGTTTCTGTAAATCGAGATTTTTGGCGAAAATTAAAAGTAAGGGCATTTTTTACCGGAAAAATCTGAGGACCGTTTTTTATCGCGTTTTTTGGATTCAAATTGGTTCAATTGGCGATAAAAAAATTTAATTTAGTCGAGGAGACCTTGGTTGGATTTATGGGGACCGATTTAGGCTCAATTAGGGAGGAATTAATTCAATTTGGGAAAGTTGTGACCAAAATTCGTAGGCGCTGGACCCCTCAACATTTTGGACCACTTGGGTTTGGTTCTAGGGAGGTTTTTGTGCACCAAATTGGCTAAGGAAGCCAGCCAATTGAGGTCGGGCCTTGCTAAGGGGACAAAGAGGATAGATGAAGGCTTTAGAGGCTTTGAGGTACCCTCCTCTATCTTCAGCTATCCCTTTCTTCTTCAGCAAGCTTACTTTCTCCATTAGTGAAGGTTTGATGCTCTAAAGTTGCAGAGAAGCCAACCAAGCTCCCCCCTAGCCATCACAAGCCTGCTCGAGCTGCCGAAGCTCCTTCGCTCACTGCTCACACGCCGTCACGCCCCGCGCATCCCGCGTGTTCTTCCCACTCCAACCGCAACCCCAGTCATGTCCCCAAGCCTCCCTGGTCACCGTCGTCCAGCTGCCATCTGCCTCCGCCTAGCCCGCTGCAACCACCATTCCGCTCGCCTTGTCGTTTCAGCCATTGGTTTAAGCTCGCTCAGCCTTGGAGAGAACCAAGCGACTCAGCCCAACCGTGAGCTTCAAGGCCCATTTTAGCCTGCTTCCGGGCCTTGCTTGGCTTCACCTCCAGGAGGTTTGTCGCCAGTCTCTGAGTTGCCATCGCCATTGACTCACCGGATCGCTAAACCAGTGAGTTTACTTACTAAACTCTGCTTAGGGAGTTAATGATGCTTAATGGGTGTTTTCATTAGGTTAATTAACGTTTAGGTGGTTAGTTAGAACGGATTAACAATTTAATTATTCGTTTATGCATGATAGGCGAATAGAACGGCTTAATTAGGGACTAGATAGATCATACTATTTATCTAAATTGGTTCGGAAAATTTCCGGGCCCGTTTCAGTGTTTAATTTAGCATTTTCGGCCTAAGTCTCTATTTTTGGTAATTAATTGCATTTATTTAATTATTTTCGGTATTTATTTAATTATTTATTATTTTCCGAAAATTATACCGAGATAGTCGATGACCAGAATTTTGTGCTGATTGTAATGGTGTTCTTGGTTTATTTAATCGATTGCTATTTTGTGCAAATTGAGTGGTGATTGTAATTTTGAGTATTTATCCCAAAATTGAATAATTTCGGTATTTAATCAGAAAATACCGGGGCGTCGGTTTTTAACGCCAAAAAAATTTTTAGACATTATATTAAATAGTGAGATTTTTAAAAAGAAAGATATAACATTTTGGCTCAAACCGACCATGTACTCATACATTATTATTTTTATCGGGTATTTTTAACACGATGAAATTAGGCCAAGTTCAGTATTTAATTGAGGAATTGGTGTGCAAAGCACAAGATCCTTGGCCAGGATTGATTTATCATATTTCAGCTTGTGTGAGCATTATGATATGTCAGCTTATGAGAGCACTATACTTTATCAACTTGTGAGAGCAACAATCCGTATATCAGCTTGTGCGAACTACTATCTATCTATATTAGCTTGTGCGAGCTACCGTCTATCTATATATCAGCTTGTGAGAGCTATCACCATCTATTTCAACTTGTGTGAGCATTATGATATGTCAGCTTGTGAGAGTAGTATACTTTATCAGCTTGTGAGAGCAACGATCCATATATCAGTTTGTGCGAGCTACCGTCTATCTATATCAGCTTGTGCGAGCTACCGTCTATCTATATATTAGCTTGTGAGAGCTATTACCATCTATTTCAGCTTGTGTGAGAAGTTATCGTATCAATGAAGTGAATTGATAAATGGTACTGAATTGATATATGGTATTGATTGATAGAGATTATAAACTATATTGACATGCAAGAGGGAGCTGAGGCAATGTAAGTCTTTATGACTTGTGTGTATAGTTGCCTCTAGGTGTATTTCCTTCATAGTTGGAGTTTAGAGGGTGAACTTGCTGAGACATTGTCTCACCCCGTCGTGGGCTCAACCTTTTCAGGTCCTTAGATGGCGGTACCTCTAGAGCGTTTTGGCCAGCCCAAGAGGGTCACCGAACAGGTCACCGAGATTCCTCTTCCTAGGGGCTTAAGAGCCTGGGTCTACGAACTCATGAGGACCGTTGTCTGGGTCGATGCAGGTCTACCTCGGAGGGTACCCCATCAATTCAAAGTGTGGTATCATCGCGGGCGAAATGGACCCAGAGAATGCCCCCTGCAGGATTCTGAGGTCCCAGTGTCGGTGTTAAGAATCGCTTTTAGTGGACCCTCCTGGTGGTGCAATAGTGGACCCAAGTCCCCAAGAGAGTTCGGGGTTTTTAGTTGGGGGTTCGAAAGCCTAGAGGACTTGCAAACTGTCTGCTTTTGTAGACTCTTGTTTATAGACTAGTATTGTAAATAAACTAGTTAGCTGTGTATAAAGGTGTGTTATGGTTGTGCAATTGTGGTCCTGCTCTTCTATCACATCTTTGTGCTATCTGGGGATTTATTTATACGCTTCCGCATGCGCATTAAAATGAATGGGTCGGCGACGCGTCCTGGAACGTCGAAATTTTATCGACCACCGAGGGATGGGCACACGCTCAACGATCAAGGCGTGACACAGGACTTGTGAGCTATTCATAAGAAGAGACATGCACTAGTCTAATAAGTGAAAATTTTTAATCTATGTAATGAGAAATTAATCCTAAATGCATTATGATGCAATTAACAATAGTTAAAGTTAATCTCATCCTATAATGTACTGCGAAAAAGACATTAAAAATGCTTCTTTTATATCATATATATAAATCCGAATAGATTATCTATATATGAAAAAAAAAAAAAAAGCGTAAACTTAAATGCTGGAATATAATAAGAAAAGACGTCATCTAAACTTTGACTCGGAAGATGGTATTGGCAAGACCGATACATGTTCGACATCTCCATTTTCCCGTGTTTGCGAAAAAGACAAATTCGGCCTATCCCCGAGCTTAAAAGGGGGACCCAAAGCATGCCTCAACAATCCTAGAGTGATCACAGAGCAAAGGGACCATCAAGGACCAACTTGGAGAGTCTCAAATAGACCAAAAGTGGGCTGGATGCCCACAGTCTGAACAATGGGCATTCAATCCAATCCCAATCGTCGACACCTAATTTTGGCTAATGAATTAGTCATTCATTTAATGAGAAATTAGGGATCAAATTCGGACTTCAAACAAATATATCAATGTTGCATAATTTGCATTAGCATTGTATTTGCATTTTTATTACATTTCAGTACTGACACATATATAGGGAACTAGAGGTGACCTCAAGAAGTGACTTGGCATGAGATACAGCTTCAAAATTAAACTTGCCATGAGAGAAGTTAGCTTAAATGGGCAATCATGGTGAAGAAGTGTGCTTAAATTGACGTTTGCAAGATTTTTGGAGCTAAAGCATAGAAAGTAAGCTCGAACAAAAATTTACAACTTTTTTAGTGCTTAAACCCAAGTTTGAGAGGCAAGGTGGACCTAGAATCAAATTGCTAACGGTCGCAAGCTCAAGTTTAGTTCGATGAGCCATGGAACATGCTTTCCAAGATTGTTGAAATTTTAGGGTTCGGACATCGAGTTAAGCGATAATCCCAAAGTTTTGAGAAATCGGCCATAATTCCAAATTGTGAGAAATCATCCAAATTTAGATCGAGTGGATGACGTAGCATTTTGTTTCAATAGCTGTTATCTCATCAAACGCTTACCGCTTAATCCAACTGCCAACCACCCCTCTTCATCTCTCCTCACCCCATCTACGTCGTCCATTTTGAACTCATTTTAATCTTGTTGTTTAACCGATTGTGAGCTCCATCCCGTCCACTTCTAATGCTAACCCAATTAGGACCTGTAGAGGCTTCATAAACCCCCAATGGCCGGCCATAATGGAGACACAACTCATTCAAGAGCTCTCAAATTGTAAACCTCTCTAGGTTCTCCTCGGCCTTGCTCAACGGTGCCCTCTCCTCTTTGTGTCCAACCGGTGGCTCCCTCCATTCTTAGGCAATCTTCACCGACATTCAAGGTTCGGCAGCCACCACTTCTAGCTATTTTGATCCTCTTTATATAGGCGTTCCCCCTCCAATCCAACCATTGAAAATGCTTCTGAAGAGTTAAACAGCCGTTGAGAGTTTATTGTAGCAAATGTCGACGGTTAGGCTGCCCATACAGTTTGCTCCTACCGGCAAAAGCAAGGTTTCCTAAAATGGAGTTTGTTATGCTGTTCCATCAACTTTATAGACTAACACGCAGACCAAAAGTGCCAAAGATGTGCTCACTTGTTTTTAGTCCTCTGGCCACGGATTCCCAACTTGTTAACAACTATTTTCTTCCGATTTGACGGTCAACCTATGATGGATTATTGAACAATGCCTTCTAGGAATTGATATTTGCACAATCAATTGCTTGTTATCACTTGTTATTAGGACATGCCCTTGTTAATATTCCGTTGATGGTATCGATTGTATTCTTTGAGGAACAACTTGCAATTCATTATCCAATGGTCTTCCCGAGCATACCAGTATCCAAAGGATTTACAATGATGATCACCTTATCTCAGTCCCTCCAAGTCCTTATGAACCGCTCATCATATCTAACTTGTTCTCCTTTTGTCAAGGCCTACATCTTTGTGTGTGTCCATCACTAAGCTTTACAGACACCATTGATATGATTAGTTCATCCTCAAATTATCATCAATTCATCATGATGAACATCTACAATTATCCGGTAGATATTAAACTAATGGTAGTTTTGAAATCATCAAAATATCATAAGAAGTTTTCCCAACACTTATCATTGTACCCTATTGATTCCAAATGTCCACCGAACAATCAATGATCTTCGCCTTGGAGATTGCACAACGTTGATTGTAGTTTGTTGATCTTTGAGGTTGAGCCTAGGGGTTTGCAAGACATGAATTTTGAACCATCCAAATTTTGTTTCATGTCGTCGTAGTCCTGCATTTCTTGTTGTATCATGGTGAACTAGGCACATAGGGAGTGTATTGCATCCTAGGATTAGTGTAAGAATCGAAGTGCCACCTCAAGCTTGGAGGTTCTTATTCGCCATTTAATAAGAGGCTGGGGTCCATTATGAGAACAAATGAAGGAGTAAATTATATATATATATATATATATATAAAGTGTAAATTGCGAGAAATTACAAATTTGTAAAAGAATGAGAATTTGGGAGAGTGATGAATAGTGAAAATGAGAGAAGGGGACTCTACTTTATAGAGAATAGGTGAAGTTTTTTCTCTTTTCCTTAATAAAGGCCTAATGTTGGGCCAAAAGCAGTCACTAACTATGTGACATCCCAGATTTTCAACCCTATTTTCTACTGAATGAATCGGGCATTTCATTGACGCGCCTATAGGGCTGTTCTCAAAGCTGATCACTCTTGAGATAACTAGACTCTCTGGAGAAGCCATTAAGGATTTTAAGGCAAATAGACTAAGAGAATTCGACTAGGAATTGGCTTCTCAACTGTGCTCATCTTTAGAGGCCATTACGGCACAGTATAAAATTGATTTGAAATTAGAGATAGGTTAGTTCAATAGAGATGTGTGGCTAATCATGGGTGACACTACTAAATTGAAAAATTCTTGTCGACCAACACTAGATTGATTTTCTTATTGTTTTGGTACCATGTGTCCGTATTTAAATCCTCAAGATTTTCACGACAATCGAGAGTCACCAATGAGTTGAGTGGGTTCATCGTGGTCTAAAGAAAATCGACCACAAGTCATTTGCACTAAAAAGTTTTTGAAACTTACCTAGTAGCCTAGTTCACGCTAAAAATGCGCCAAATGGAAATTAACTGTGAATTCAAGTCCGATTTCAGAAATTGAAGATTCTATCATGTCACAATAAATTCTAAGAGTGTCAACTCAGTCTCAGAAGATTTTTCTATAACCCAAGACTTTTTGGGAAAAAGTCGGCATAGGACTGTTTTTGTTCAGAAAAAGGCGGAGATCGTTTTTAGTCACAAATTTGGGAAGCATGATGGATTTATGGATGAGGAAAAATGTCGAGATGATCAATGATAGGTCAATTGAATTTATTGAGGTCATATAAGATTGAATTGAAGAGGAAATCAAGTCCAATTGAAGCCATCCTCCTCCAAATTCGTGTGCCCCCTCATCCCTAGTCATTTTGGACCATTTCACATGTCCATGGATGAGCCTTGGTGGAGCACTGGCAGTCAAGGAAACCTAGCTTGGTCGGCAAGCTGAAGGGGACAAAAATGTGGAAAAACAAGCCAAAGTGAATCTCCACCCTTATCCCTTCCCTTCTGCTCTCCTCCTTACCATCCAAGCCATTCTATCCTCTCTTCTCAGCTGTGCGACCACCACCAGTAGCCAAGGAAGCGCCAAAGCAAGCCGCATGCCGCCAATAGCCCTCCTCGCACGCTCACTTGCAGATGCTCCTCACGGCACCGTTCTAGCCGTATTCTGCCATCCACCAACTGTCTCGTGACCTGAGGAGCTAAGTCGTGAGTGCTCTGACCACCGTGAACCGCCGTGCACCCCCGCCTCAACCATCGGAGCTCCGCCTAGCCCTTCTCGGCCCTTGCTCGCCTTAACCCGAGCTTGTTTCCCCCTCCTTCGACACCAACACAGCAACTACAGAAGTGGGTATCATATAGGTTGTTTAGCCCGTTTTGAGGTGTTTCCGGACCTCGATTCCTATGCCCTCTTTAGAGAAAAGTGACCCTCGTTGCGTTCCTGACATTTTGATCCGAGCGGATCTCAAATCAAGTGAGTTTAATTCACTAATCCCTACTTAGTTTGCTAATAATGCTTAGGGGTTAATTAGATTTAATTAAGTGCCATTAGGTGGATAGATTAGATTGGATTAATTAAATTAGGGATTTGCTCGCCTCAACCCGAGCTTGTTTCCCCCTCCTTTGGCACCAACACAGCAGCTGGAAAAGTGGGTATCGCAGAGGTTGTTTGGCCTGTTTTGAGGTGTTTCCGGACCTTGATTCCTAAGCCCTCTTTGGAGAAAAGTGACCCTCGTCATGTTCCCGACATTTTGATCCGAGCGGATCTCGAATCAAGTGAGTTTAACTCACTAATCATTACGTAGTTTGCTAATGATTAATATTAAAAGGGAGTGAATTGATTAACAATGAAATTACCTTCTGTTGGTCGCTCATGAATGCCCATCCCCCCCCCCCCCATAAGTTATCTCAAGGTCAACCATTAAATTTTTGAGAAACCAAGACCAAATATCCTTGTTCTCTATCTTCACCACTGCCCAAGCTATCGAAAACATTTGATTATTTGCATCTCTCCCCACAGCAGCCAACAACTCCCCCTTGCACAAACCCTTTAGAAAGCATCCATCTAATCCTATAACTCTTCTACTACCAGCCAAGAAGTCTCGTTTGTATGCATCAAAACAGACATAAAATCTATCAAATCTAGGCCCAAGATCAGGGAGTGGCCTCTCCACAACCTCTACATACACCCTGCTAAATGAGTTTTGAAACATGCATTCGCCAGCATAGTCCCATACCTACGCATATTCGTCCTTATACCCATCCATCAGTATTTTCATCACCCTCATCTTAGCTCTCTTGCATTGATTCCTTGACACATTAACCCCTACTTGCTCCTTCACTAACTGTTGAAATTGAGGACTCTTGATCTCGGGCATTGCTTTGATAGTGTTAAAGATAATTTAACATTAACCACACACTTGTTACCCTTTTATTGTTAAAGATAATTTAACAAGTATGCTCCTCCTGCAAGGACCTAATCTAGAATGACCCATTCTTACTCATCGCGCCATAGAGCTTCCATGGACAATTGGGTTGTGAGCACTTAGCTCTCACAAATTCCTTTGTGTTTCTAATGAATTGAACACTTCTCTGTTCACCAATGGAGTTCTTCACAACAGCTTCCTTGAACTGTTTTGCATCGTCAAATCTCATGCCCACAGACAAAATAGGTTTATCAACAGTCGAATCATAGCAAGAGTACTTACTTTTTCTTCGACAAGCAGGTTCTTCATCATCATTGTTAAGCTCATTCTCCGAACCAGCAACTTCATCGCCATAGCTTTCTTCATCTTCACTTCTATTACCTTCAGCTAGAACTCTATCCCCATTTACTGGCTCGGGCCTCTTTGCTGAAGGTGCAAGTTTTTTCCTCAGAAATTCCCTTTGCTTTTGTCTTGATTGTGCGAGTTCATCATCATCTTCGTCACTTGGGAAATTTACTAAAGCAAAATATTCATCTTCCGATTCACTGGATAAAGCAATTTCTCATCCTAATCCAATGAAATCTTCATCGCCCACATCTTCACCCAAATCTTCACCTAAGCTTTCTGGACATCTCACTGTTTGTTCATCTCTATCAATGTGACTTCTCTCCCTTTCATCTCTTTCATCCCGACCTGATTACTCGCTTGAATAGGATCCCTCACTTCTCATCTTTCAGTGGCGGTCTGCTCATCCCCATCCTCATCCTCATCCTCACCATCCTCATCATCGTCCTCATCATCACCATCACTATAATACTCAACATATACCTTAGCTTCTTCGCCGTGAAGATAATGGTAAATGATATCCTTAATACCATTATCATCATTAAAAAATCTCAAGCCATCCTTCAATTCCATCCCAGGAACACAGTAATGTAGTTTTTGTACTTTGCATCGTAAAAAATACACCAAATCCCTCAAAAAAGTAATATATGATGGCTTCCAAACATTTACATAAATAGTACTCTCATTTCCACCAATATATTGCCAATCATCGGCGCCAATAAGAAACTCTCCACCATAGCAAACAATGATGCCTACCTGATTCGCGTCCATGTCGATGCTGCACCCAATGAGAAAAAACAAATGTCATTCCTTGTTGGGACCACATGACAGAATCAGCAACTTCACATGGAGGTCCTTGTCGTTTTGTTGTGAAGAAACAAATGCAACTAATCTCCCCAATTCGGTGCTTTTACAAAAACAAAAGAAACCGAATTGAATAAACAAAGTGAGGTCCCACCACCCATTTTTCAATTCAATCACATTCGGCCCCCCTATTTCCCCCATAGAAGTAGTCCAATTAATTAAATAAATTCGGTCCCACCACAGTTTCCCCTCGAGTCGAGCCCCCATTTTCCCCTCTGCGCCCTATTTTTCTATTCAGTTCCCACAAAAGAAAGTGAACGAACGACGAAACTCTCAAATTTTCTATTCGGTCTCCACCACTTTCCCCAACATTTTCCCCCTGAGCTGAGCCCTCAAATTCGGTCCCCACCACTTTCCCCAACACTTTCCTCCTGAGCCAAGCCCTCAAATTTGGTCCCCACCACTTTCCCCCTGAGCTTAGCCCTTAATTTGCCCTCCATGCCCAAACTTGCCAGTCGAAACCCTAATTTTTCACTAAATTGAACCACGTAGAGAACATGACAAACCTGAGTGAGTGAGAGTTGAGGATGTAGCCAGTGAACGAACGTGAACGACAGCACAACTACAGTGGTGGCCGAGCGACGGCGGGCGAGTGAATGACAGTGGGTCAGCGAGCTATGGCTGGCGATGTTGAGCGAGATTCAAATACGAACACCGTTTTTGGCCCACGTCGTTTTTGACCGTAGTCAATCAACTATACAACGATCGTTTTGTAGGTAATCCACGTGGAATGGTAAAATGACGTCGTTTCTTACGAAGAAAAGGAAACGGCGTCGTTTTATGCCATCCACCGTGGACAATAATATGAGTTGTCGATTTTTTTTTTTAAATATAAATGCCACATAATCATTTTGGCCGGAATTTCTCGTCGGTGGCACCAAAGTGATCGTTTTTTCTCCGATTTGGCACTTAAGTGATTCGGCAGAAACTTTTGGCACCAAAGTGAGCGTCATACACAACTTATGGCACCATTAGTGTACTTATCCCATGGAACTCCTACCAAGAGGGCCAATAGGGCCGTGACTCGGGGTAGAGCGCCGACCAGGGTTGGTACCTGAGGCAAAGGTAGGGCATAGGCACAAGCCAGTGCTAGTGGAATAGCACCACCTCCTGTTGGTGCTAGGGTAGAAGCCCCTGGTGATCCCAAGATAGAAGGGATCAAGTGGGTATTAGAAGTTATGGGGAATCGTATGGATCACCAGGCTTAGAATCAAGCTGCCACTGTTGAAGCCGCCACTCAAGCCGCTGCTACTGTTACTGAAGTCGCCCCTATTACTGTACCTGCTGCTGCACCCACCGAAGGTCCGCTAGGAATTGTGGTCGCCGAAAGACCAATTCACAAGCCGGTGGAACAATTCTTGAGGCTGAATCTGCCTTAGTTCACTAGGGTAGGAGATCCGAAGCTGCTGCTTCGTGGATTCAGAAGTTGGAGAAAGCTATTACACTACTGATGTGCAATGAAACTAAGAAAGTAGTCCTTGCAACTTACCAACTGAAGGGGGTTGCAAATACTTGGTGGAGGACTACCTAAGGAGCAATATTTCCAAAAGGTGTTGTTCCAGTGTGGAACGCATTCTTATAAGCCTTCAATGACAAATACTTCTCAAAGACTACCAGAGAGGTGAAGATTGTAGAGTTTCAACGTCTTCACCAAGGTTCCCTGGCCATCGATCAATATAAGGCGAAATTCACTGAACTTTCACAGTATGCTTCAGAACTGATTGAGAATCTGGCAAACCGAGTGAGAAGGTTTAGGGATGGATTCAGGTCGGACTTGAGAAGCATACTGGTCTCTCAAGATCTGAGAACTTACAATGACATTTATGGGAGAGACTAGAAGATCGAGAAAGATCAGAACGAAAAAGCCGCCTCATCTGGACCAAGGTTTAACTTCCAAAGAGAAGCAATCTGCCGGGGAAAGAGACCCATGCCTGGAAATAGATTCCAAGTTCTTCCTAACAGGAAATGTGGAATTGGAAAGTTAGGATCGAACCTGAATGGTCTGTGTTGTCTGTGTGGAAGACAGCATGGTGCAAATCAGTGCTAGCGAAGGAGAAGCGATTGTTATGAGTGTGGCCAGCAAGGTCACATAGCTAGGGATTGTCCTAGATAGCCAAGAAGACAACCACAATTACTGCCACTGCCGCAGATTGGACAAATAAGAGGGTATACCCCTCAAAACGTGCCACAGGGAGTACAGTTGAGACCTCCAGTTCAGGGCACCATGGATGCAATTACACAAGGTCAGGCGAAAGCTGCGCCCGACATGATCACAGGTATGGTTTCACTAAATGACCATCCTGCTTACGCTTTGTTTGATCTGGGAGCAACCCATTCCTTCATTGTCGAGCAATTTGTTAAGTTGATAAGAGTCAGTCCTATATTATTGGAGTCGGCAATTTGCATATCTACACCCTCGAAAGATAAAGTCATTGCTATTTTGGGTTGTTCTGGGTGCAAGTTAATGATTGGTGAGTGAGTGGGGAAAATAGATCTATTAGTCCTAGTCATGTATGATTTCGATTTAATTATTGGCAGGGACTAACTCACCAAACAATGAGCTAAAATGGACTGCTATCGCAAGGCGATTCAGTTTGACCCGTTAGAAGGTGAGAGCTTTGAGTTTGTAGGAAGTCAAGGAGGACCCTCAATTGTACTAATCTCATCACCAAAGGCAACTCATTTGTTAGACAAGTGTTGCCAAGGTTACTTGGCAACTGTTGTGGATACAACAGTGGAAGAACTGAAAAAAATAAAATAAAATAAAATAAAACAAAATAAAAAAAGATTTTTCAGTTGTGCAAGAATATTCGGATGTCTTTCTTAAGGAATTGCCAGGATTACCGCCAGAGAGAAAAATGGAATTTATGATTGAGCTAGCACCTGGGACAGAGCCAATTTCTAAGGCTCCTTACCAGATGGCGTTATATGAGTTAAAGGAACTGAAGATGTAAATGCAGTAGTTATTAGATAAAGGATTTATTCGTTCTAGTGCATCACCTTAGGGAGCACCAATTCTATTTGTCAAGAAGAAAGATGGTTCATTGCAACTGTGCATTAACTATCGACAAATCAATCAGGTAAGGATCAAGAATAAGTATCCCCTCCCAAGGATCGATGATTTGTTCAATCAACTGCAAGGAGCATCGATCTTTTTGAAGAATGACTTAAGGACGGGATATCATTAGCTAAGAATTAGGAAGGAGGACATTCCTAAGTCAGCATTTCGTACTCGGTATGGTCACTACGAGTTCATAGTGATGCCATTCAGGTTGACGAATGCTCCAACTGCCTTCATGGATTTGATTAACAGAGTATTCAAGGAATATCTAGATCAGTTTGTAATCATGTTCATCGATGATATCCTGGTGTATTCAAGGAGTGACAAAGAGCATGAGAATCACCTGAGATTAGTGCCACAAAAGCTTAGAGTCCATCAGTTATATGCTAAGTTTAGTAAGTACGATTTTTGGTTGGCTCGTGTTACTTTCTTAGGTCATGTTATCTCAGGAGAAGGAATTTCAATGGACTCACGCAAGATAGAAGTCGTGATCAATTGGCCAAGACCGACTACAGTGACCGAGATCATAAGTTTTCTAGGTTTGGTAGGCTATTACAAACGATTTGTGGAAGGGTTCTCGTCTTTAGCGTCGCCATTGACAAAACTTCTGAAGAAAGAAGAGAAATTTGTTTGGATGGACAAGTGTGAGCGTAGTTTTCAAGAGCTAAAGGAAAAGCTGACTATGGCTCTTGTACTAACCATTTGTAACACCCCTCGACGGCCCCTGATCCGTTAGGGTCGCCACAGTTCACTTACCTTTCCCTTTCCCTAATAACATGTCACTCTGATACCATTTCAATTGCAGCGGGTCCATACAACCTGGGGGTTTACATCTTTTAGATCGGTCCCTTGCACAATTCATATAATGGAAGCATAACCAACAACTCACTTCCCTATATTCAGAAAACAATGCACACCAACTAAACATCTTTTATAAGTTAAAGCCGAACACTTTTATTTACATAAAGCAGATGGACATCTTTAGTCGGTACATCGAAATGCCATGGTTTTCTATACTTGGCTATACTTCAAAAGATGACCGACATCTCCTCCAACAGTCATATACTTAAAGTCCATCGAATTAGTGTCAACGTTCAAAAGTTCCTTCCTTTGCTATCCTCCTACTTGCGGTCATATCCAACCACTTGATCCATCTACAGGTGGCAGTGGCAGCAGAGGAAGCTTATCTAATCTTAAATGTTAATCCCCAAAATGGGTGAGTACAACCACTCAGCGGTAAAGATCCACCAAACTACTCAATGCGTCAAACAGAACAATCAAGGTATCATGAACAAAGCACGTATCATCCATGCATTCAAGCATACCTTACCTTGCAGCCATGCATATATCACCATGCCATATATGCATATACCATCATGCACTTATCATCAAGCATTCATGCATATATCACCATGCCATATGTGCATATATCACCATGCACTTATCATCAAGCATTCATGCATATATCACCATGTCATATGTGCATATATCACCATGCACTTATCATCAAGCATTCATGCATATGTCTTCATGCCATATGTGCATATACCACCGTGATTCATATCATCCATGCTATCAAGCATACATCACCATGAGATCCATTCATACCTTCATGATCGCATTTTCAATATCAAATAGCATCTATTTACTTTCATAAGCAAATCATGCAGCATGCCATATGTATACACCCATGCACATGATTCACTTTCAATTCTTATTTTTTTCACAAGGATCTCATCAATTTTTCTTCCCAGGGACCAATGTTTGCATCTCACAATTTATCGCTCGCACCCAACCTGGCATCGCGAGGAACCTCCGGCACACACCTCCGAGCATCCGGCACACACACTCCAGGCATCTCGCATCCCAACTAGCATCACGAGGAATCCCCCCGGCACACACCTCCAGGGCTTCCGGCATTACGTACCGACATACCACCAGGCATTCCCCCTGGAATTACGTACCGTATACCACCGGGCATCTCGAAACTCCCGAGGACATCCGGCTCACACCTCCGGGCATCTGGCACACACACTCCGGGCATCCCAACACTCCCGGGGCATCGTTGGCTCACACCTCCGACGGCCTTCTCACTTATCTTAATTCACATCTTCAATTATAATTCAATTTTAACATGGCATGTGATGTGATGGCAATCAAGATCATTTTCATCCTTTTATTCATATATGCATTTCCAAACATCATCATACATGCAGCAAGACACCATTATTCATAACAGTACAATACATGGACTCCATACAATTTAGAATAGTCCATATATCATGCCTTTTTGAAGTTTACTAAATTCCAACTTGTACCATTTTAGAAAACATTTAAATTAAAAATCCATATGATTCTCAAAAATCATAAAATCAGGACACGTGATAGACAAGACAACAAGGTAACAATTTCATGAAGAACACATGCCCAAAAGAATTTCACACAAGAAGATATAATTCACACAAATACAGCATGTAATTTCGGTTAAGATCAGATTGCGCAGTTCTTGAAATATTTCGATTAAAATACCCGGATGACCTCTGAAAATTATGAAATTTTACCAGGTTATATTCAAGACACTAAAGTAGATTTTTCATGAAGAAATCTAGGCCCGATTCGTTCTCGATGATTTTCTACAGACGTACGACGTTTCTGGCTCTAGCACCGAAAACGTCCAGTATACCTATCTCCGAAATATTGAGTTTTTTTCTACTTATTATTCTTCGTTTTCTCTGAAATTTTGATATGTTTTGTCTCAAGAGATCCCCTACAACTTTCATTAAGGGATCTAAGTGAAATTTCCACAGAATAGTCATCATATGGTTCCAAGAAGTCTCGGGTGTCCAGTACCGTATTTCCAGATTTACCGTCTTCAAGAGAAGGTCAATTCACTAGGCTACACTTGCTCATTTTACCTCAAATTTGATTATGTTAGTCTTTAGGATGTTCTCTACAAGTTTCATGAAGAAGTCGAAGTGGAATTCTCAGTAAAAAGTGACATGCAACACACAAAACCATCAAGAGATCAACAAAACAGTTTCAGATCTAGTGTTTTCGTAGAGGAAGGGTTTTACTCCTCAAAACTCAACCATTTTATCTCAAATTTTAGTATGTTGTACTTTGACATTTTTTCTACAACTTTCATTAAGAAGTTGAAGTGAAATTCCGAGTAGAACATTGCATGCAATCCACGAACTCACCAAAGGACAAACTGTTTCTTCAGAAAACAGAATACAAGACTTAGAACACAGCTACTTCATCTTCAAAGATACTCACCTCTACTCCATTCGAATTTCACCATACATCACACATCATCACAGCAAGTAAACCACAGCAACAAAGTGTAGATTTAATGGACTCTACTTGCCTCAATTCCTACGATGCTAACGGCGAGGGGTTCGGTGCGGTGGTGCGAATCAACGGCAGCGAGCGGCGTCGATGGCGGCGACACGCGCGAGCACGGCAGAGGGTGGTCCTTCTTTCCCCTCACTCTTGCTCGCTGCACGCTTGCGAACTCTCTCGCTCACTCACTGCACTCCCCCGCTCATTTATCTCTCTCTCTCCTTCTGACTGGTTTCGTACGAAGCTCCCCCTCACTCTCTCGACTAATCCGCCCTTTTGTTTCTCACTTTGTTGACAATTTAGTCAATTGCATGGGGCTTCTTTCGGTGGCTGCAGGAACCGAAGACAGCTGGGGTGTACGTGGCGTCCTGCATGCAGATCTCGCCTCTTGCCGAGCCAACACAACTTCTCCGTGGGCTTCTTGTTCGCTGGCAATCAAGTGAGGAAACCACGTGGCCTTTTGGTCAACAATTCCTTCAATGGTTGACCAGTTGCACGATTCTTCACGTGCGGAAAGAAGGGGCTGCATGCTGATTAAAATTTGTTTCTTTACTTGCTAAGTTCGTACAATGAAGAGACGTGCACGATCCTCATGCACAGTCCAACTTCTCCAAAATTAAACTTTTAATTTCAGCATGTGCGTGGGTTGAATTATAACTACTTACGTGGCTACATGGGGTCGCGACAATGTATATAGGAGGTTCGGTCCAAGAGATACAATAACGTGGCCATTGGTGAGATTGTTCATATGGCCATTCAAAGACGAATTTCTTTTTCTCCAAAAGTAAATATTTCGGAACGTTGAGTGGCGACGAAACTAGGCCAAATGTGGTACCGATGATACTCCCGTCAATTACTCACGGCTGTTGCATATTTGAGGATCGTTGGAATTTTCGGATGCCACACCATTCCATCTGGTCCTGGAGGATTCGAGATCTATAATGATGCGTCATTCAGAGGATTGGGTTGTGTGCCGATGCAACATGGTAGAGTTATTGCATACGCCTCCTGTCAATTGAGGACCCATGAACAGAATTACCCAACGCATGACTTAGAGCTTGTGGCGATTATTTTTGCCCTGAAGATTTGGAGACACTATTTATGCGGGGAAAAATTCCAGATCTTCATACACCATCAAAGTCTCAAGTACCTGTTCTCTCAGAAGGAATTGAACATGAGACAACGTCGATGGATGGAATTGCTGAAAGACTACGATTGTGATATCCTATATCACCCGGGAAAGGCGAACAAGGTCGCCGATGCTTTAAGTCAAAAGTCGAAAGTCTTCAGTAGCTCATATACTGATTAAGGAGTGGAACTTAATCGAGAGAGCTCGAGATTTGGTGTTCAAGTTCAAGGTAGGCCACCTTTCGAGTCTTATGGCCACCCTCAAAATTGAACCAGATGTCCAGGTCAAAATGAAGTTACTCCAACCCACAGATCCAGATGTATAGAAAATTCTACAAGAAGACACTGAGAAAAGAAAGGCTGATTTTCAAATTTTTTTATGACGGAATATTAAGGTTCCGAGGATGTTTGGTTATACCTGACAATGTAGAGCTTAGAGAAGATATTTTATCTGAAGCACATCGTAGCAGTTACAGCATTCATCCTGGGAGTATCAAGATGTATCAAAATCTACGTCAACACTATTAATAGTTAAGTATGAAGGCGAATGTCGCCAAGCATGTCATCAAGGGTTTGACATGTCAGCAGGTAAAAAGCTCAGCATTGCAAGCCGGGAGGACTTCAGCAACCTCTCACGATCTCAGAATGGAAATGGGAGCATATCACGATGGACTTCGTGACCGAACTACCAAGGAGTCAAAGAGGAAATGATTCGATTTGGGTAGTAGTCGACAGACTAACAAAGTCAGCTCACTTCATTGTAGTACGAAAAGACCTCAATCTGGATAGACACGCTGACAGGTAGTTCGTATGCATGGAGTATCGGTTACGATAACCTCAGATAAAGACCCAAGATTTACCGCAGCTTTTTGGAAGAGCTTGCAAAGTGCTTTAGGTACAAAGTTTCAGTATAGTAGTCTGAGAGGACAATTCAGACCCTTGAGGACATGCTAAAAGTTTGCATACTAGACTTCAAAGGAAGTTGGGAAGATCAGCTTCACCTAGTGGAATTTACCTACAACAATAGTTATCAACAGAACATCAAGATGGCTCCATTTGAAGCATTGTATGGCAGAGTGTGTAGGACACCAGTGTGTTGGGAAGAAGTGGGTGAAAGAAAGATCACGGGCCCAAAGTTGGTCCAGCAATCAGTGGATGCCGTGGTAGTAATCAGAGGTAGACTAAAGACCGCTCAAAGCAGACATAAAATTTACACAAACAAGCGTCGGAGATTATTGGAATTCCAAGTTGGTGATCATATTTTTCTAAAGGTGTCACCAATGAGGGGAACTTCGTGCTTTGGAAAGAAAGGAAAACTAAATCCGATGTGCGTAGGTCTGTTTGAGATTCTTGAAAGAATCGGAACCTTGGTGTATCGTCTTGCGTTGCCGCCGAGATTGGCACAAGTGCATGACGTCTTTCACGTGTCGATGTTGAGGAAGTACGAGCCTAACCCAACCCACGTGCTCAATTTTGATGAATTGGATGGGATGATCATGTGTCATATGTTGAAAGCCCAGTTCAGATCGTGGACAAAAAAGATCAAGTGCCGCGTACAAAGACCATCCCATTGGTCAAAGTGGTCTGGCAACACCATGGTACTGAAGGAGCGACATGGGAGACTAAAGAGTCGATGAGACGTTTGTACCCTCACCTTTTTGCTTAACTTTTGTAAGGTTTAAATTTCGAGGATGGAATTTTTATAAGAGGGGAAGAGTTGTGACATCCCAGATTTTCAACCCTGCTTTCTATTGAATGAATCGGACATTTCGTTGACGTGCCTACAGGGCTGTTCTCAGAGCTTATCACTCTCGAGATAACTAGACTATCTAGGGAAGCCATTAAGGATTTTAAGGCAAATATACTAAAGAAGTCGACCAAGAATCGGCTTCTTGACCATGCTCATCTTTAGAGGCCATTACGGCACAGTATAAAATCGATTTGAAATCGGAGATAGGCTGGTTCCACAGAGATGTGTGGCTAATCGTGGGTGACACCACTAAATTGGAAAATTCTCGTCAACCAACATTAGACTGATTTTCTTATTGTTTTGGTACCCTGTGACCGTATTTGAATCCTCAAGATTTTCACGACAACCGAGAGTCACCAATGAGTCGAGTGGGTTCATCGTGGCTCGAAGAAAATCGACCATGAGTCATTTGCACTGAAAATTTCTGAAAGTTATCCGGTAGACTAGGTTACACTAAAAACGTGCCAAATGGAAATTAATCGCGAATTCAAGTCCGATTTCAGAAATAAAGATTATGTCATATCATAATAAATTCTAGAAGTGTCGACTCATTCTCAAAAGATTTTTCTATAACCCGAGCCTTTTTTGTTCAGTAAAAGGCCGACATTATTTTTAGTCACAAATTTGGGAAGCATGATGGATTTATGGATGAGGAAAAAAGTCGAGATGATCAATGATAGGTCAATTGAATTTTTTGAGGCCATATGAGATTGAGTTGAAGAGGAAATCAAGTCCAATTGAAGACATCCTCTTCCAAATTCGTGTGCCCCCTCATCCCTAGTCATTTTGGACCATTTCACATGTCCATGGATGAGCCTTGGTGGAGCATTGGCAGCCAAGGAAACCTAGCTTGGTGGGCAAGCTCAAGGGGACAAAAATGTGGAAAAGCAAGCCAAAGGGCCCCTCCACCCTTATCCCTTCCCTTCCTCTCTCCTCCTTGCCGTCCAAGCCATTCTCTCTTCTCTTCTCAGCCGTGCAACCACCACCACCAGCCAAGGAAGCGCCAGAGCAAGCCGCACACCGCCGATCCCCCTCCTCACCGCTCACTTGTTGCCGTGCCTGGCCGCACCTAATGCCACCTTTCTAGCTCTATTCTACCATCTAGCAGTTGTCTCATGACCTAAGGAGCCAAGCCATGAACCCTCCGACCATCGTGAACCGCCATGCACGCCCGCCTCAGCCGCCGAAGCTCCCTCTAGCCCATCTTGACCCTTGCTCGCCTCAACCCAAGCTTGTTTCCCCCTCCTTCGACACCAACACCGCAGCTACAAAAGTGGATATCGCAAAGGTTGTTTGGCCGTTTTGAGGTGTTTCCAGACCTCGATTCCTAGGCCTGCTTTGGAGAAAAGTGACCCTCGTCGCATTCCTGACGTTTTGATCCGAGCAGATCTCGAATCAAGAGAGTTTAACTTACTAATCCCTACTTATTTTTCTAATGATACCTAGGGGTTGATTAGATTTAATTAAGTGCAATTTGGTGGATAAATTATATTAGAATAATTAAATTAGGGATTTATCTATGCATGTTAGGCAAATGGTTAATGTAATTAGCAAGGAGATAGGCTCGGGTAATTATTGCACGAACCTTGAAATTTTTTCGGGTCCGTTTCGGAGTCCAATTAGGTATTACTGGCCTAAGTTGGATTTATTGCTATTTAATTATTAATTTTCGTAATTATTTACTTATTTATTTATTTTATGGAAATTAGACCAGGATGGTCAACGACTGGAATTTTATAATCATTATCGTGATGCAGTCTGTTTATTTAATTGAGCTTTATTTTGTGCTGAAATGAATTATTCGTGATATAGTATTATTTTCCTGAATTAATTAATTTTGATAATTAATTGGAAAATAACCGGGTGTTGGTGGACATCGCCAACAATGTTTTGGTGGACTACAGAAAATGGTGGTATTTGTGGTAGTGAAATTATTATATTTTGGTTATGGCCGACCGTGTACCCACACACGTATACTTTTATCGGAAATGATAAAAAAGGAAAAATTGATTGTACGTTTGGAATAGCATATTATATACCGGCTCGGTGACCCTATATGTCATTTTGGAGAATGGATGGTATACAATGTTGGCTCGGTGACTCTATAGATCATTTTGGAGAATGGATGACATGCCATAACGGCTCGGTGACTCAACATGTCATTTTAAATAATGGACGTTATGATGAATATACCCGGTGACTCTATATGTCATTTTGTAGAATGGACAGTATACAATGTCGGCTTGGTGACTCTATATGTCATTTTGGAGGATGGACGACATGCCATAACAGCTCGGTTACTCCACATGTCATTTTGGAGAATGGACGTTATGATGAATATACTTAGTGACTTGGTATGTCATTTAGGAGAATGAATCATATAATAGACTAGCTCGGTAACGCAATAGGTTATTTTGGAGAATAGACAGTATCGATTGAAATGGCCAAGAAATGGTATGTTTGACATGTAATCGACTAAGTCAATTGATCGATGTTTCAATCCGTGGTGGTTGATTGGGTGCCTATTCGAACTGTGCTAATTTGCAGGTGAAATCTAAGGCCAAGGTAAGTCCTCTTATTCATGTGTGCTTAGGCAGCCCATAGTATATTGGTTTACTAATTGGGTCTTAGTGGGATAGAACTTACTGAGACGTAGTCTCACCCCATTATGGGAGAACATTTCAGCCCCTAAATGGCAGCACCTCCACCTCCTGGTCCTCCTATGCATTATGATATCCCTGAAGAGGTCACCGAATTAGAAATTCATTTCCCGATACACCCTCACCCGGAAGGACTAGAATACGTCCTGGTTAAGTCGACCGTCTGGGTTGACGTGGGTACAGATGACCTGAGGCCCCATGAGTATCGGTCATGGTACCGTGAGTATTATGATAGGCGAATGGAAGGTCCCATGCCAAAGGAGGATGTGCCTCTGATCATTTTAGAGGAAGCATTCGGAAAGGGGACTGCAGATCCCAAGGATGGAGCGGTGATTGATGCTAAAGACCCTAATTTGGAGAATGATGTTGGTACTCCTGTGTACTCAGCCGAGGGCGCTAACTGGAGTGAAGAGGAAGGGGAGATAGTCGAATAGGAGAAGGTACAGGAGGAGGATCAGGAGTGGGAATGGCTAAAGGAGGAACCTGTAGAAGTAGAGCCTGAGGAGGAGCCTGAAGAGGAGGACTCTGAAGAAGACCCTGAAGATGAAGAAGAGGAGGATGATCTGGAGAAGGATCCAAAGTACGACCCAAATAAGAATTGAGATCCCATCCTGTTTTGCAAATCTTAAGTTGTGGGTTGATATGTGATAGATCCAACTCTGTGAATAGTATTGTAATATATACTATGTGGTTTGTTGTGTATAAAAGTTTGGTTGTGGTTTTTCAGTTGTGAAAAATATAATCCTACTTTTCTATCCCATTGTTTTATTGTCTGGGGATTTTCTATATACTTCCGATGCGCATTATAAACAAATAGGGTCGGCGATGTGTCCTAAGAAGTCGCTATTAATCGACCAGGTGAAGGATGAGCACATGTTTGAGGATCGGGGCATGACAAACTAGATTCGCCAAATGGGTAGATCGAGTCGAGTTGGGTCAGGTTGTGATATCTTGATTTTCAGGCTCTGTTTTCGATTAAATAAGTTGGGTTTTTTCATTGACGCACCTATAGTTCTTTTCTCTAAGTTGGCCACTCACGAGATAACTAGCCTATCAGGTGAAGCCGTTAAGGAATATAAACGCAATAGACTTGAGAATTCGACTAGGAATCGATTGCTCGACCATGCTAATCTGCAAGGGTCATTACGGCACTGTCAAAATCGATCAGACACAGGAGATAGGTTGATTAGACAGAGGTATGTGATTAATGTGTGGGTTATTCCACTTGATTGCAAAATTTCTGTCAAATGGCACTAGACTGATTTTTCTATCATTTATGGTGTGTCTGTATTTGAAATCTCGAGATTTTCACAACAACCGAGAGTCGCCAATGTGTCGAAGATGTACAATGTGGCTCAAAAATAATCGACCACAGGTCAATTGCATTAAAATTTCCTAAAAGCTACCTGGTGGGTTAGGTCACGTTAAAATCACGTCAGATTGAAATTAACCACAAAATTGAACCTGATTTCAAAAATCGAAAAGTCTGGCGTGTCATGATTCATTTCTAGGACATCGTCTCACCTTTTGGGAATTTTCCAGCAAGTCGGAAATTTTATAGAAAAATCAATTTTGGATAAATCAAAAAATGAAAGTAAATTCGGATGGGAGAGAGAGTAGTCATTCTTGCTGTCCAAGACTTGTTATTTGGGGAAATTTACATGCAAGAATGTAAGTGGGGATCAAGTATATTAGCATGGAGATTTTTGGGGACCAAATTGGATTGAATGGAAGTCCAATTTGCGAAATTCAGAGGCTAGTATGGGGGTTGCAACATTTGGCACCAAAATTGAGTTTTTGCGGAAAATTATACAAGAAACTATTATAGTGGACAAAGGGGATTAACATGAAGGCTTGTGGGACCTTGAGTTGATGAGATGAGATATTTACCATTGACTTTCAATCCCCTCTCCTTTGGCTTCTTCAAAACGCTAAGCTGATCCCTTCCTCCTTCGTACGTCGGTCTCCTCTTTCTTGGACAGAAACCAGCTACCTATGTCCTTCTTTCATTTTTCCCTTCAACGCTCCACTCCTTCATGTGGATTTGTGCTGCTCCACCTTTAATTGCTCCCATCGATCCTCCTTCTCGTTGCCACATGCTAGTAGATTGTCAACGTCAGCAATGTCCATGACCTTCGTCCGCATCTCCCTTTCACCGCCCTGCTGTCACATGTTCGAAGATCACCATCCATCTCCACCAACTCAGCCGCTCCACTCCACCATTTCAGCATCCCGACGCTTCCTCGTGTCTCCACCCTAATGAGTCAACACCAACAGCTCCCCCTCAATGCTAACTCCACCGTTCGTCCCCTCTCCCAATAGCAGACGCCACCACACGTCCCAACTTCCATCTGCTCGTGTTCCCCCTCCACCGAAGCCGCTAGCTTCATCTGCTTGACCAAGCCACGCCGCATCAATTCCAATCAGCCTCGCCAACTAGCCCATCTTCAACCGCCCATAGCTCACAACTCAGCCCAGTCCCGAGCCGAGGCCATCCCGCTTGAAGCCGACCAGCAACCTCCGCAAAGCAAGGCCAAAGCTCAGCCTTAGCTAAGCTGTGTTGAACCATTTTTAGCTCGATCTGGGCTCCCATTGGCACCGCTATAGGCCTAAGTTTCGGCTGCCGTCATGCTGCCATCACCGTGAACCGGTTTTCGCTAAACTCTACTTAGAGTGTTAATGATGCTTAAGGGTTGATTAGTTTAGGCCGAGTATGGTTTAAGTGGTTAGTTAGAACCAATTAGTGATTTAATTACTCGTTATTGCATGTTAGGTGGTTAGATCGACTTAATTAGCAACTAGATATGTTGTATTATTTATCTAGATAGGTTCAAAAAATTTTCGGACCCATTTCGGTATTTAATTAGGCTTTTCCGGCCTAAGTTTGCATTTAATTGTATTTATTTAATTATGTTTGGTAATTATTTAATTATTTATTATTTTCCAAAAATTATATTGGGATAGCCGGTGACTAAAATTTCCTGCTAATTGCAATGGTATGCTCGGTTTATTTCATTGAGTGTTAAATTGTGCAATTGAGTGGAATTTGTAATTTTGGGTATTTTTACCAAAATTAAGTAGTTTTGGTATTTTAATCAGAAAATATCGGGCATCGGTTTACAACGCCAAAAATGTATTTATGGACTATATTAAATAGTGAGATTTTTGAAAAAAAAAAAAAGATATTGCATTTTTGGCTCAAGTCGACCATGTATCCACACATGATTATTTTTATCGGGTATTTTTAATATGTAAAAAATAGGCCAAGACATTATTTTAATTGAGGAATTTAAGTGCGAAGCACCATGTCCTTGGCTGTGAGTGAATAATCGTGTGATGGTTTATAGTCCGGGCAAGTTGACTATTGAAAGATGAGGTGACGTGTGTTGTGTTGAGGGAATCCAATAGGTTGTTAGTAAGTAAAGGACTAACGCCCCATTTGGTTTGACTTTCCCAAGGGGCCCCAAAGCCCCTTGGGGAAAATTTTTTGCGTTTGGCAAATGTTTTTGAAAGCTCATTTGCCAAATGTTAGCATTCCTAATGGTGAAAGCTGAATGCTGGGGAGGAGGTGCTTTGGGCATTGGGCATTTTGGAAATGCAATCGTGTCACTGTTCATCTTCTCTTCCCCTTTCATCTTCTTCTTCCCTGCCTATCTTCTTCCCTATTCATCTTCTTCTTCCTCGCCCATCGGGCTTCTCCGGCAGCTGCCACCGCCGCCTGAGGGTCACGCCTCCCCGGTGACCACTGCCTAGGGGTGGCGCAACCCACAACCCAGGTGGTGTCGCCTAGGTCGCGTGGACCTCAAGCAACGCCGCCTGGCGTGCACAGACCCTAGGTGACGCCGCCTGAGGTGGCGCAGACCTAGGCCGCCAGATTTGGTGGTCCGGAGGCCAGATCTGGCCGCCAAACGGCCAAATCTGGTCTCTGCGACTTCGGGCACATGAGGTAATTTTGGTATTTTAATCAGAAAATACTGAGCGTCGGTTTGCAATGCCAAAAATGTCTTTATGGACTTTATTAAATAGTGGGATTTTTGAAAAGAAATATATTGCATTTTTGGCTCAAGCCGACCGTGTACCTACACGATTATTTTTATCGGGTGTTTTGAATACGAAGAAAATAGGGCAAGACATTATTTTAATTGAGCAACTTAAGTGCGAAGCACCATGTCCTTGGCCGTGAGTGAATAATTGTGTGATGGTTTATAGTTAGGGCAAGTTGACTATTGAAAGATGAGATGACGTGTGTTGTGTTGAGGGAACCCAATAGATTGTGAGCAGGTAAAGGACTAAGTGCTACACGAGAATGAACTTCTTGTGAGTTGCCTCTAGTACCTTATACTATTGCTTATTGTAATCAAGGGCTAAGTGTTACATGATGACTTGAGTCGCATGAGAACTACCTCTAGAGCCTTGTAGTATTGTCATGCATAGTGAAGGGCTAAGTACTACACGAGGATGAAACTTCATGTAAGTCGCCTCTAGTGCCTTATACTATTGCCTAGTGCAATAAAGGACTAAGTACTACATGATAGCGAGACTTCATGTGAGTCGCCTCTAGTGCCTTATATTATTGCTTATTGTAATCAAGGGTTAAGTATTACATGGCGACTTGAGTCGCATGGAAACTACCTCTAAAGCCTTGAGTTTGATCTTGAGTTTGTTATTGGAGTATTGAGATTGAAATTGAGTATTGATTATGGAATTTGAATATTGAGAGTGAATATTGAGTGTGGATTGAACCACCGATATGAGTTACCCACGCCTGATTATGGGATGAAATTGTGTGATACGGTATGGGACATGTCATAACGATTTGGCCTCATAATCGAGACCTCTGTGAGTGAATGATTTTGTTGAATGTTGGATCAATTGTGTTGATTCAATTGATTGATTGTGATTGATTAACTAAGATTGAATGAGACGTTCCAAATGCTTAGGTGTTATTACTACACTTATGTGATATATGAATTGTACTGACTTGCGAGAATGAACTAAGGCAAAGGTAAGTCATCTACCTTGTGTGTGCATAGGCAACCTTTAGGCGTATTTGCTTCCTAATCGGGGTTTAGGGGGTGAACTTGCTGAGACATTGTCTCACCCCGTCATGGGCTTAACGTTTCAGGTCCCTAGTGTGAAAAGCCGAGAGCTTGAGGCGGAAGGGTCAGGAGCATGGGTGGCTCAGTAGTTCCGTCTGGAGATGGACCTCTTGTACATAGACCTTAGAGTTAGCCTTTGTTTGTAAACCAGATTTTGGTTTCTAAAAATGTGTTTGATTTGAAATTTGTTGTCCTGCTTTTCTATTCCATGTATGTTATTGTCAGGGGATTAGTTTATACGTTTCCGCATGTGCATTAAATTTAATGGATCGATGACGCATCTTGGGACGTCGCAAATTTTATCAACCACTGAGGAATGGGCACATGCTCGAGGTTTGGGGCGTGACACGGGTCAAGCCAAGTCATAAATGGTCCAATGTAAATTGACCCATTTAATCCGTTTTAACTCATTTCTATACAATACAAATATAGTGATCTATATCCAACCCATGTTGTTAATATGCTTTAATATTAAACTCAATTTAGGAAAAATTATACCCAAACTAAAGTGAAAGCACAGAATGAATGAACGCGAGATCAAGTGCAGGCAAGAGAGAGAGAGAGTGAAGAGAGAGTCATAAGAGTGAGTGCGGTCTAAGTAAGTTGTGAACTCATTTAACATCCACATCAAACCCATCTATGACCTATAGAGTTAGATCCAAGCCAATTTGCTGAATATAATTATAACTAACACATATAATAACTCAGTCCATCAAGTATAGGTTAAGAAATTAGTTTGTGCTCTATTTTGATAAGCCTTTCACCGACCAACAAACCCTTTTGAAAAATAGATAGGCCACGTGTGGCCCAAAAGCCCATTGAGTGCAACCAAAGGCCGACTCCATTCAAAAGAATTGGGCCTAGGCCCACCCACTCCACTAGGTCCAATGCATGGCAAGAGCCCAAGAGGGCCCAAACGTACTCAGACTGGCACTGTTAGCCAAGGGGGAGCTGACATCTTGAGATACTGATTATATAGTCACTGAAGTGTGCAACTATCGATGCAGGTTAGACAGATTGAATGTATAGGTCAAATTAGAAAATGGACATCGAGGAAAAATAGGGCGAGTTTTTTTTTTTAATTTCCACGGGGTGGTATATCTCGAGATACTTGTACATAATTATCTTGAATTCGGGTCGTTACAATTAAAATCCCTTGCACTAAGCGAGGCAGTTAGCATCTTTTTGCACTGAATTTGCGTCCATCTAAGTTATGCTTAAAGCATATTCAGTCCCTGAAATTGTCAAAATTCAAACTTGCTGTGCTTTAGACGCTAATAGAACATTCATTTGAGCTCGTTCGTTGTCTTGTATAAGGCACTTTCATATATTTTTTAAAAAGTCGAATTTTCTGTTAACTTAATCTTTCCCTTTTTTATGATTCTACTGGATATGTATGAATATGAAATTAAGTAAATTCAAAGCACAAAAACATCATAAGAGGTCAGCCATGCTCGCGACAAGCCGAGGGGAAACAAATAGAGCAATTCAACTAAAATTTGCAATATAATGTATTGATGATATAGTTCATAAATTGTTATTGTTTCTGTCGTTGCTTTATGCAAATTGTTTTTTTTTTTATTTCGCGTTAGCTCAATCAGAAAAGAAATGCCACGAAAAAGAAAAATCTTCTACCAATCCTTTCAATTACTTGTATAATAAAAATTGTTTTAAAAAATTAAATTAATATATTTTCTATTTAAATATAGCAAAATAGTTTCCAACATTGATTATTGCTATGCGTATGCTTTTCTTCTTCTTTTTTTTTCTTTTTTTTTTTTATCGGAAAAGAGTCCATTTCATTCCGTTAGGGAGAAGCCTGACAACAAGGCAAAGGGGCTGCTGAACATAATAAGTCCCATAGGGCTCATGCGGGAATAGAAATCCAGCTGTTTTGACAACCTAATTTGTCAAATGATTGAACTCTCTGGTGAAATCAACAGCGGGCTAACTAGAGATCTGAAAATTAGGTCAGCAACTCCTTGAATTCGTTGATAAGCACGAGCACGTCCAGAGCCAAAGTGAACCGATCCTGTGAGATAGCTTACCAAGGTAAAATTTCGGAAAGCTGCCTACTAAGCGAAGAAATGAAAATTCTCAAGACACATCCTGTACATGCCATGGGCGAGAAGTCAACCACAATAGTAATACACTTTTTAAAGTCGCTGTTCTTCGGGAGGAAGCACTCAACCCATAGTAGCAACTCGTATTTTGAATCACTAAAAGTCCATTTGAAAAGAAAGTGGGAAGATTGCAAAAGACTTCAATTTATTTATAGAAGTAATCGGGACTTTCGAAAATTTCTTTTTTATGACCTATGATCCAAGCACACGAACGTGAAGAACCATTTATCCGAGACCCAAAGAATGCTCTTCAAGTCTTGCAAATAACTCATCTTAAAAACTTTTGCCTATACGGGTGGCCATGACAAGAGCAATTTGCACGTAGTTCATGATATTCGAATGAGTGACCTTCGGTCTCCGAGCTAAAAATCCTGCACGTCTCAACTAATTGTGCCAACCTTGGGATTGACTTCGAAGTTTCAATATTATAGTTAGTGTTTTACCGAGTAACCTACTCAAAACACCTAATTAAAGGAGAGATATTAGATGATAAATGCGGTTATAATTGATGTGGAGACACGTATTTTTCATTTAGAAAACCATTTTTTTTTCTCTAGTCTGAGTAAATTAGTTAATGAACGGAATACAAGTTCAACACTGAAGGCTGAAATTATTGAGTTTGCAGACGTTCTTTAATTGTTCTTTGGACATCCGAAAGTTTGTCTTTGATGGACTGGATATAATACCTACAAATAGTTCAAAAGTTCGACAAAGGGAAATCCAGGACCAAAATAACAAAGTTTGTCTTTAATGGACTCGTACTAAAATGCTCACGGATTGAAGTACTCTCAGCGAGACTGATTTTTTTACTTCAACCCATCGAGATCATTAACATCCCGAGAATTCTCCCTTCGACTGAAACAAAACTCGCGAACCTGCTTCACACAGCTTCACTCTCCTATATCTGGGTTCGAAGGTGGATGGACGCAGATCCTGAACAATGGAGAAGAGCGATGAGGAGATTCTGAACACGTAATCGACTCTAAAGGTCGATCGGAATAGAAACGACCTGGCAGGGGTAGTGCCGATTCCTTATCCTCCTTGGTTCCCTTCAGCCGAGCTCTTCAATGGCCAAATCCTTTTTTCAAGCGAGCGTCCAGCCATCCTCTCCTTCTCGCTCTCGGCGGACTCTCTTTCTCCCCCGTGAATCTCTCTTCAGCCTATCTCTCTGCAACTTGCCTCTTCGACGGCCGCCCTCTCCGAAAACCAGCGGCGTCTCTCCTCCTCCTGTTATGCGAACAGGATCCTCTTGAGGCGAGCATCCTTTCCGGCGAAGATGTTCCTCGGCGAGCAGCTCCTATCTCATCTTTTCCTCTCGGATCAGCACGCTCCCCTCGCCTCACCGATCGAATCTTTCTGTTATTTCTCTCGCACGCCAGCTAGCGCGGCTCTGGAAGGTGCTGGCTCAGCTCTCGTCACGGCTTGTCGCGCCTTCTTCGCTCACAGACGCGCGCACGCTTGGCCTGTCTTTCTTCCTTGCGTCACGGACGCTGTGCTCGCCTGGGGAAGTTGAGGGGAAGCGCGTGAGGAAAGAGAGAAGTTGGGCTGGGCTTTCTATTTGTTTTGTTCTATGATGGACCAAGGAAATACAAAAAGGAAATGAAGAGATGGGCCCAAAGAATTAAAAGAAATGGGCTTAGAATTCCTTATAGCCAATAGAAATAATAGGCCGGTTGTTAAGGCCATTAGGGAGCTTACGTCGAGGACCATACGAAGGCAACGACTGAAAAATTCGCAAAAGAGATTATTTTATTTGGCGCCTTAGCTCAACACAAATCCCAGAAATTTGGGCTCACGCCATTCGCGGAAATGATTGTAGGCTTTTATCATAAATAAAACATACATTGGAAATGTTGAAATTATTTACATAGGAGATGAAAAAGATCCACAGCCCTCACATTAATCTTGCGATGCGATTATTTTCATCCATGACATAAGTGGTAAAGTGAGTCTACACAATCATGCCAAAATACACAGGTACATTTTTCAACAATATGCATGAGTTCACAATTTGTTATAGGTTTGTTATGTTTAAAAAAAAGAAGAAGGGCTATTAACTCGATTCAGTTACAACTAGATACATTTTAGGTGGCTAAACATTCAAAAAGGCAAAATGCCAAATAAAAAGCACCTTTGACTTTAGCTTTTTGGCTCTTCATTATCATATCATCTCGCAAATTTCTTTGCACTTTCTGCCTCCTCCGTTATTGAACTCCGTCCGGTGAAGCTGATAAAATTTACGAGAGCATACATCAAAGGATGTTTTCTTCAAGAAAAGCAAACGTCATGTCATTATCAACAAAGCTTGACTTGAACAACTACTGCTGCCGATCCAACAGCCCATTTCATCATCATATGATGTCCCAAAAAAAATTACAGAAACATGGGGCATCAATCCATGTATTAGTGTCCGGTTGTTTTGCGAAAAATAAATTATTTGAAAAATAATTTCCTAAACATGATTACTTACAAAAATGAACAAACAAAATATATTTTCATCATTCATGAAAATATTTGAACGTTAATTATTGTCAATAGCAAAAATATTTTACACCGACTAATTATTTTAAGCGAGTCAAGCTATTATTTGCTTCAAGTATTTTGTAATATTTTGTTTATACTCCATAAATTCCTCATGTAAGAAATCATAGAAATATATCGTTTCTCTTTTTTTTTGCCTCTCCTCCTTTTGCTCCCTAATCTAAGGTAATACACTAAGGCAATGGTACAGTTTTTTTTTTTTTTTTTTGGGATAAAAAATGCAAGAGTACAATTTGACATCAAATAGTTGATGCGTTATATAATAGTTTATATATCTTAATTTATTTGGGCCAAAACTACTTTATTCAGTCAACCCATAAGCTTTGTGGGATATTGGACCACACTAAATTTGTTAATGGTTTTAAGGTTTCGGCTTTAACTAACATACTTTCTGCGGTTGACCAAAATGGTGATTAAGTGGCCAAGTGATCCCATCGGTTCAATTTCTTCTAGTGGATTGGACACCAACGAAATCTACACTAATTGACCAGTTAAAAGAAATGACAGGCTTTCCCAATTATAAAAGATTAATTCGATGAAATCAGTAAAAAAAAGTGGTCTCCATTTCACGATGCCTCATTTTTAAGTCAGTCACCTATGCTCTTGTGCCTTGATTTATTTATGATTTGTTCGAATTACTTCAATTACACAACAGTTTCATAAAAACTCTTTCAAGCCAAGAACAAGAAAAAAAAAAAAAGCATATTCACATAAAGACTCACTATGACAATACTCATGAATTGCGCCTTGAAATATCATATCAACAGCTAACAATGTAGCGTTATAGTGCAGATGATTACATCAGAATTTTTCTGATACGAAGTTTTTCGAAAATGGATGGTGCACCATACCATTGACCCACCGAAGAGATTGTTCTACCCGGCTAGGAGTACTCAAGCTCATGTCCCTCGCCAACGCCAAGATCTTGAGTCCACGATTTGTTACGCTTTTTGGTTTCTCAAATGAACAACATTTGGGTAGACGCAGAAGCTTATTGCAATCAGAGATGAAAGGATACAGAGATGGATTTCCACAGCTAAGTGGTAAACATTGTCTCCTCACTTTGAATGCGATGCTCAAAGCCAAAGA
Source organism: Eucalyptus pauciflora (assembly GCA_007663325.1). Taxonomy (NCBI): domain Eukaryota; kingdom Viridiplantae; phylum Streptophyta; class Magnoliopsida; order Myrtales; family Myrtaceae; genus Eucalyptus; species Eucalyptus pauciflora. The sequence continues at coordinate 1,387,447 of VMYD01000397.1, read as the reverse complement.
AGCCGTGGAAATAGCAGCTGCTGTGAAAAGGCAATCTTTTCATCCTCATTTCCTCGATTTTCTAATGCAAAGGGATCGCCCCAGCAACTGCTCACTGTTTGAATTTTCAGACTGTAAACTGAAAAACCAACCTGAGCATGCCATCTTATTGATTTACTGGCCAAGATGAATATCCTAGACATGAGGATGAAAATGTTGTTGGCAAGGATTAAGCTGTTTGACATTATTGGACTCACAAAAATTAATAGTCGAATAAACTACGAGGCTCGGTAGACTATTCAGAAGAGGTATGCTGATCAATGATCTACTGACGTACAAGATGCGTTATAAGCAACTGTCAAATTCCCCAGTTGAATTTTTTTATTGGAGATGCACAATTTGTAGTTTTGGGTAGGGATGATAGAATTCAAAGAATGAAGAGAACTTTTGTGGAGTCTTCTCTTCTCGGCATATGAGATTGACGAGCTCACCTTTGAAGCAGCGAACTTCAGAAGAGAGTCCGTTGTAACTATCTTTCCCGCGCTTGAGAACTCTCTCCGCTTGCAGCTGTGCATCTGGAAGCAGAGCTTGAAGAACCGTTGATTATGATTAGATCGATTAGTGTAGCGTCCAAGTCCACGTCACTGGCCAAAGGAAGCTGCATGAGGGCATGGAAGCAGACAATTAGCAAAACTTCAGCGACACCCATTGTTGCCATTTTTAACTGCCTGATTATGCTGAACTGTTGTAATAGGATTAAATGAATTCGCACAACATGTTCCTAATTAGTCTCAAGAAAAGAAAAAGAGAGGGATGACAATGTCTTTGAAAGTTTTATACAAAATGATACCCAAAGGTAAGTCCTAGTCCTGTTTCATAAAAAAAGCTGTAAAGGCCTTTTCATTTTTTTCTGAGCAACATCAGTAGGTGTCAGATCTCAGTTTCAAGGTCCGAGGTTGAAAGTGATTTACAAATTGCACATCTAAACTTACCTAAGCCTCACTCAAGTGGTTGTAAATCCAGCCCCCAATGCCTGTTACAACGTTTTCTTCTAAAAGTATTGTGTCAGATGCCTCGAGTTCTCAACAGGATCTTCAGCTGCTCAAATTGACTGTTTCTAGCTCTCCCTATTTTTCTTTTTTTAACAATTCTCTGTTCATATGTAATTTTTTCCGATGCATCCTCTCAAAAAGTTATGCAGATATGAAGTTCTTTAACAAAGTAATCTCATAAATTTCAATCCGTACAACCTATTTCAAACCATGTCAGAGATGAAATAAACTAAAAGCAAGTGCTGGCAGATGGATGGAAGCTAATTTTTTACCTTCCTTGATAAAAATTAAAGGATATCCAGCCTCTCTTGTATTGAAGAAAAATCACAGAACAGAAGTGTTCAAGCTTACCAGGTCTCAGAAGTGCACCATCAAGTAAGTCCTGGTCTACTACTTCACACCAAATGCAACTCGGTTAGAACTAAAAGCACATAATTGGACAACTACAAAATAAAGAAACAGGATCCCAAGAAAGGAAAGTGAATTGGAGTTATTATGATATACATGAACTCATGAATCCTAAGGAAAACAAAAGACCACCTCATGCCACAAAGATGTCATGACAGATATGAGAAATCGCCCTATGCTTGATGTCACAAGACTATCAAAATCCATTGATAGTGTTGTAGAGGCACGAGTCTAGCTTAATACACTTCTTGCACGCTACTTCAGCAACTGAAAAATTATGCAATCCCATTTTTTGTTACCTTCTTTGATACATATGTAGTTTATCCAATAACGTGTATATGAAGTTAAACAGTTCTAAACCAAGTAAAAGTCAAGTCTAGCATTTTAAAGTCCGCCTTAAAAGTTAATAACATAGTCTCCATGGTATATGCTTGGTGGAAAATGTTTGCCAAAACATTCATAATGGCTGTGCAACTTCAAATAGTAGTTTACAGGTAGTGTGCAATTGGAAGAGTGTACTTTTGTTACCATGTAAGATGAAATCATTACCTTGGTTGTGTGAATGGCAATGGACTGGTTAAAACTTCAACACCATATAATATAGTAAAAAACTGCACCAATGAATAACAAACCATTAGTGAGTCATACCATTGAATATATGTCACTTGACCACCTTATAAGTGCTATGAATGCAAGAAACTGACTTGATTGATGACATGGTCAGTGAAACCCTTATTATTTCTCTTTGGAGCAATGAAATCAATTTCGTCGAAAAAGAGAAGGCAAGGAACTGCAACTGCTACCTTTGAGAATATATCCAGAACCTATATTTTCTAATTGCCGTTGCTCTTGAATATTCAAAATTTCTCCCTTTTGCTGACAAAATCAATGCCATCAATGTGCAAAATAGAAAATCCAGTGGACATTTGATCACCACTTCCAAATTTTTAGTAGAGAAAACCTCCAAATATTTCACATCTTTAATCTTTCTCTTAATCAAATAGTCATAGACGATCCTCTCATTCATGCATTAGAAACTCATCAACCGTTTTAACTTGGCCACTTTAGTGGTTACGGGAGGATCCTCATTGCTGCTGCTAGTTATCCTATTTCGACTACTAGCATACCTAAAGAGACTCTATTAAATACATACAAAAGCAATAGAAGAAAGCACAAAAATATGAAATGTCCGGAAATAACAAAGTATAATACAAGATTGCACAATGGAATTCTTTTATTTCATTCCTCACAAATCATGATTGTACTGTAGTGAAATTGAAAAAACATTCCATAAGGTATGACCAGTACTCTCAACCACCTCTGCCTTTCAACAAAACCTAGCATTTGTTAGCATCTTCAGTGTGCTTACTATCTAAGCAAGTTACGTGCTGCCAAGCATGTCAACCCCAACATTATGTTGATGCGCAACATAAACCAGCTAAGCATCACCATCGTGGAGGCAAGTGAAAGTACCGCATGTTCATGACATACAAAAAAGGAATTTTGCTCAGAGATAAGAGGATGAACAAATACAAGTGGTGGTTCTAGAACTAAGATGAAAGCTTATCTGAAAGAAAACTCACAAAACAGGACGCAACAAAAAACAAACTCTAGTTCTATGGACTTACCATCATCAACTATCTTTGCCAATCAAATGATACATATCTTATCCATCTCTATTGAACCTCGAGCAATCATCAACCTTGAGTTGACAAGATTTTGGCACACCTAGCACCCTCTCCAATGATCCACATCCACAGAACCACAAACTTTTTAGATTCTGTAAATTAGAAAGATTAGATTCGTTTAAGCTTTTGATGGAATTGCATTCCCAAATATACAAACCCTGCAATGATTTCAATCCTCCCAAACCTTGAATCTCAGTTAGCAAAGGCAATCGCTCCAGGAACAAACGCTGGATCTCCTTCAAACCAGGCAGAACGGGCAACGTCTTGAGCAATGGACAATCGGACATCCGCAAGCTATTGAATTTCTCTAGCTCTCCAAGTACCTCGAATCGAATCTCTCTCAGCGAATATCTATCAATAGACAGCTCCAACAAATTCTCCAAGTTGGAAAAGACTGACCAATCTATCGGTGACTGGACATCGCATAACGACAAATATCGAAGGCTGGATGGGAGCCCGATAAGAGATTGGGGCTCAGCATAATTTATGATGAGGGTTTGTAGCTGAGAGAGGGAACTGAAATCGGTTGGAGGCAAGGCTATTTTTCCAACGCGAAGGACCATTTGTTCCAGAGTAGGTAGTCTCACGATCCCCTCTGTGTTGGGTTCTTCAATTGAATATCCAATTATCTCAAGGTCAACTAAATTGGTTAGGTTTGAGCAGTTAGGGATCATGGTCAGCGAATTCGATATAACACTTAAAGAAATTAGACTCTTGGGAAGTTCTGGCAACTGTTGGATTGAATCACAGAAGAGTAACGAAAGTATTCGGAGATTTGTAAGCTGATTGATCGTTGTGGGCAATCCACTAAAGCGACCTTTGGATAAGTCTAGATATTTCAATGAGGATAGTGCCCCGATTTCACTTGGAATTTCCCCCACCAAATGTTTAGAGCAGGCATTTAAGTCTTCCAAATTTTCCAACATTCCTATTGTTTTCGGAAGTTCACTTATGCAACTATCATTGAGATTTAGTACCTTCAACTTTTTGAGATTTCCAATACAATCAGGTAAGCTCCCAATTCTTGAATGGCTCAAATCCAACTCGACCAATGATTGGAGCCTCCCAATCGAGTCTGGTAGCTTTTCTAGATAGGAATTCCAAATGCGTAAAACTTTTAACCTTTCAAGATTTCCAATAAAATAAGGTAATTCACTAATTTTTAAATATTGGACATCTAGCTCAAGTAGTGACTCCAATTGTCCGATAGAGTCCGGAAGCTTTTGAAGTTCCTTGCATGGCAAGATTAGAGACTTCACCTTTGTGAAATTGCAAATCGAGTGAGGTCTCCTTGAGGGTGTCCATTCTATTCTTAGCCCTGTCAAAGATTTTAGACCGCCGATGGACTCCGGTTGCGACTCAATAGCTTCACTCTTTATCTCTAGGTAATCAAGATGTTGTAGATTGCCGATGGACTTGTCAATCTTTCTTAGTCGAACGCATCTAAGAATCAATTTCTCCAGTTGTGAGATTGTGGAGAACTTGGGCATCTTTCTAAGGAATGGACAATCCTCTAGTTGTAGGATTTTCAATTGTTCTGCCACCTATAAAGTAATTGGTTGAAACTCAGAAAAGAGGAAGAGTAAATGTAATGCAAAAGTATGTTGTGAGATCATACCATGATTTGACACCATCCTCCCCAATCTTCAGTAACGTTATTCCCAGATAGCATGAGAATCGTTAGGTTCTTCAACCCAAAGTTGGTAGCTCGGAATTTCGAAGGGCAATTGCTCCAAGAGAGCCATCTCAACTCAGAGAAAACATTCTTAAAGTCTCCTTCAAAATTTCCATGGTTCAATTGAAGGAACCTAAGGTTGACCAAGCCCATGAATTGCTTGCACTTAAATGTGTATGTCTTATGGGGGTCAAGTGTACCAAGATTGAGCGCCACTACGTCCTTGGTTCCCTGGAAAATAAAAGTAGCAACCAATGAAAACATATGTTAGTTTGACTTGAAATTAGATCAAAAAGGTGATGATGCTAATAGATGCACTAGAAAACTTTTAGAGGTAAAGATTACCGTTTTGTCCGCACTATATGAAAGGCATCCTTGGGAGACCACAATCTTGTACCCTTCATATGGATTTCGCCACTTTCTAGATGGACAATACTCCTTCCAAGGTCTCTAAGTTGGTCGTGCATCCATAGTTTATTGTCGTTGGATATTTTTATCAAAGACATGCGTTTGAGGATATTGACCTCGAATTCGGTCGAATACCCAAAAATCGCATCCCAATATTTAATTGCAGTTGTTTTCTCTTTGTTGAAGCAGAAACATGCGATATCAAGATAAATTTGTTGTTGATTAGAATCCAATGCTTTGTAGCTTATCATCAACTTCTTCTTGATATCCTCATTCATCACCTTCTTTAACTTACATAGGGCTTCTTCCCATGTTCTTCGGCATTTTCCACGGAGTGTCGAACCTACGACATTGAGAGCCAATGGAAGTCCTCCGAGTGCATTGATTAGCTCTTTTGCAATATCCATGTAACCAGGTGGAGGCTTGGCACATCCCAAGGCACGCTCACAAAAAAGTTGAAGAGCATCATGTGAATTCATCTCCGGCATGTCATAGAATGAAAATTGTCCACTATTAGAGACTGGGAGATTGTTATCATCACCTTCCTTTACCAGGAATTCAATATTCCTTGTTGTTATGATGATTCTACTACCCCCACTAAACCATTTGGGCTCGCCTGCAAGCCCCATGATTTGGTCCTCATTGTCAATGTCATCAAGAACAATGAGGACTTTCTTGCCAAGAAACCTTGTCTTGATCACGTCAACTCCTTCATCAATGAAGGAGAGGTTTGAATGACTAAGATTGAGAATGTCAAACAACAATTTCTTTTGTAAGTTTATTATATCATTAGTTCGAACATCTTTAAGAAAGCAGCAATGACTCCAAAATTGAGGGGAGATTTGCCTAAAGACAGCCTCGGCCAGTGTCGTCTTTCCAATACCACCCATACCGTGAATCACAATAAACCTTACATCAAAAGCTCCTAGATCTAGCAGCTTCATAATATGATCCATTCGATCCTTAATTCCCACCAAATGATTAGGCACGTCTGTCCGTCTTCTCCATAACAAACTAGAAACCTCTTCCACCATGAGCTTTGTAAGTTTATGTAGGCTGCCACGTACATAACATGCAACCATCATTTTTCCGAATAATCTACCAACTAGTTTAAGTTAGCAATCTCATCACTCACATTAAATTTGTTAGTAATTTAATCGGAATAAGTTGGTAAGTTACTCATATTATACTTGGTAATTTGATAATAGAGTTCCTAACGTAAGAATGTTGGTGAACTATGCTAATAAAAGTGGGTCAGTTGTTAACAAAAGTTTGTTACGAAAGTTGGCATTTTTCAAGCAACAATTAAATATTGATAAGTGGCTCACATAAGAATAGGTAACTTAAATTAGTTCTTAACTTAATTAGAGATTAGTTTGTATGAAACTCATATTAGGGTTAGTAATTTGTTTCAAATATTGGTAATTTTGAAATGTGAAGTACACAATTCAAGTAAGAGATGGTAGGTTTTATAAAAGTTGTTAGTCAGCAAATGATCAAATAAACCTAGTAAATGACTCAAATAAAAACTCGTAACCTAAAATTAGTTTGTAAAATATTCGAAAAGAAGTTGGCAAGACACAAATTAAGGTTGGTAGTTTCATATAAAAGTTGACAACTTTAAAACTAGGATGGTCACAAGGCAAAGGAAATCTTCACCCCGTGGTGCCCTAAATAAGGTTTGGGGCCGTGAATAGGTCCATGGTTAAAGCAAGAGCAACGACCAAAGTTTTTTTGAAATATTTTGCTAGCCGAAAAATAAGCTGGGAAGTTAAGAGATTTAAAATTTTCTTTTCCACACATATGTGCATTACTATTTTATCACACTTAGATTTTAATAAATATTTTTTTTTGCTTTATTGATTAATTAATTAAGTTGATATACCTTGAGACTATTGTTACCATAACTTGGGATTAAAAGTGAAAAATCAATTTGTGCAAGAAACCTTGCTCCCAGAGCAAAATTTCTCGCTCCCTCACTGCGTCCGATCCAACCATACATCAAAGAAGATTGAACAGCAGCAAACTGAAAGTTATTATTCTGGAAAAAAGTACCATAGAAAATAATCTCAAAATTGACGAAATGGAAATAAACTTTAAGGAAGAAGCTAACAATACCGGTAATCTTTTAGATTCCATCCTTTAATTCTGACAACCTCTTTTAAAGCCTCCTCCCACTGCTTTGCCGTATCCTTACCGGAGTCATTCTCGTGCTTTTGGAGGGCTTGCCTATATAACTCGGTCTTTAGCTTAACATCATCCGCGTCCACGTCATAGAATATAGGGAGTATCACTTTCTCAGCGTCGTCTCTCGATGACTTCACTATGTGCGCAAGCTCGCGGAGGCACCACTTACTTGAAGCGTAGTTTTTGGAGAAAATCGGGATGTAAATTCTGGATTCGTTGATCGCTTGCAAAAGATTGCCTCTAATCTCTTTACCGACTCGGAGCTCTTCGTCATCTTTGAAAACGCGGATCCCTGCATGTTTAATGGCTTCGTAGAGAGAATCCGCAATGGTTAAGCGGGTGTCGGGCCCTCTAAAGCTAGGAATACCTCATAGCCTCTCCCCAATTCGTCATCATGGCTACTGCTTGCCAGTGCTGCCGTCGCCACCGCCATCAGCCCCCTCTCCGATCCGCCATCATGGCTTCCACTTGCCGGAGCTGCTGTCACCGCCTCCGTCGCCGTCACTGCAGGCACTGCCATCTCTTCTGCCTCACTCTCTCTATTCATTCTGGGAGGACGATGGAGTGATTGATCTCTTAATCTAGTCCGCTGGGTGACTCGGAAATCTGAGTCTGATCCTTGAAACAACTTGATAAAGCTGTGGACGTCTTGATCAAATCTCCACAAAATGCTGGACTTCTCTAAGATTCAAGTCTCTAGTTGGTAGTTGTAGTTGGTGTTCTCTAGCTTGAGTTGCGATAGTTAAAAATAATGTTCAGCCTGCAAAAAGAACAAGCAGAGATAATATTCAGAGAAATTAACTGAAGAACGGCAGTGGAAACGAACCTATGAAGAGGCAAGTCTGTTTGGTCTCGGAAACAAGTATAACAGACCAACTAAAAAATGAAGCTCTTCCCCTCTATCCTTTGTAATACACGAACATCAAATGAAACTTCCCTTACCTTGTCCAGTTTGCTCCTTTGCCTAAAAGCCCCCACGCAAACAGAGTGAGACCGCTCGGTTGAGGAAATAATCCTTTTGCCTGGAAGTCACTTGCAGCCTTCCTTCATAAGCTTAAAAAGAAGGGCCATACGGATCGCACTAAATAGGAGGCTAAGTTGAAGAAAGAATTGATGGAAGTCGTCGTCGGAGGTGATCTCGGAAATATATTTGATTATTACATGTTACTAAGCTCCATTTGCCTGGAAGTCACCTGCGGCTTTCCTTCATGTATATAAAAAAAGAAGAGGAAAAAAAAATCAGACTTGCACCAACTAATTGAAGAAATAATTGAAGAAAGTCTTAGGAGGAACCGTCACGTGCTACCCTTGCCATTACTTTGTTACTATGTCCAGAACACTAATTCAAGTTGTTTGACATAAAATAAGTAATTTATCGGATTGAATTTTGATACAACTAGTTGTAGCTGTGTAAGGCTCCCCTCAATTAGACTTCCAAAACCCCCTATAAAGATATTATGAACATACACGCTAGTCTTGAAAATTTTCTTGCTGCTATAAAATCATATGCTCACTGGAGATTGCATGTTGACTTCAAAATTACTGGCTAACGTGATGAAGTTGCATAAGATTGAATATAGACTAAGATTACATGTTAAGATTGCACTTCGATAGTAGATTGAACGATGACAAAATGAAATTCCTTGCCAATTGAAATTACTTACAGAATAAAATTGCGTCCTGATATTGAAATCAAATGTAGATCCTGTCGGGATTTGATTCATCTCTGTTATTTGTTTATTAAATGATTTCGCATTGGATTCATGTCCACTTAATTGGACTTTTTTTTTCTATGGAAATTGCGAAGAAAATGTGGCTCCTCTTTCACAATGATTCTAACAAAGTTGAGTTTTTTCAAACATTTTAATTTCGAAGGTGTGACTTTTATGATTTTTTTTTTATTATATCAACCTAAGCTTTCTGACATTCTCTAGGGGCCAAAATTTCAAAACGTGTTTTGCCGTTCTTGCTAATGGGTTGCCATTCTCCGAATACGATTTGCAGAAAACATATTTCCAATATTATATTTACCTCATTTTCCGACATTTAGATCATTAATGAAAACAAGTCAATGGACACACGAGTCTAGTTGATGCGGAATTTGGCCATATGCAAACCAACACATACTAAGTGAATCGACTAGATAAACATATTTTAGTGCTTTGTCTTTGCTTTCACAAGAGGGTCGGACAAAGACTTGGTGATGGACTTATGTATGTTCTAAGCAAAGACGAAAGGCCACAGATTTATTTCTAATTGAAACTATGCAATTCAATCATGGCGTGAATCATAGGATGTCAATTGAGACGCTTCTCCTAGTCCATTTCCAGTTAGACATTCATAAGAGTATAATAATATAAAATGAATTATGTAGTATGATTCATAAAAGACGTCATTTCAATTGGCGCGGTAGATCTACTCAAATTTAGCGTGATCATGAAGGAAGCATAATGGATGATCCCCTCTGATCTTTTTGTCTGTTTTGTTTTTGGGATGAGGAATCTCTTCCTTTATTTCTAGGCTAGCAAGACAAAAAAAAAAAGATTTGCTTTTGTTCTGCTAATTAAACTAAAAAAGGATTTGCTGGAGCCAAACTTCCATTCTACTAAGTCAAACAAAGAAAATCTTCTTACTTCCAGTCTAGATTTGAGTAAATCGGCATGATCAGTTGGTTCTTGCATTTATTCCACTTACTACGCATGATGTACCAGTAAAAAGCCAATTGTTTGTGCTTGGTGTTAGCAAATCTAAAATCTTTCAATTAGAATTTTATTCATGACCAAAAAAAAAAAAATTGAGCTCATTATTAATACTCTGCTTGAGAGACTCACGATATTAATCAAATTTCTACTATTTTGTTCAGTTAGATGTTAGACATGTTGGAAAACTTAATATATTTTCCATTTGCCATAATTTTGTTATCATGTTCTTGCCACCTAGGGCCTTCTTCATCAATAAATGAATACTACTCAGACTAAGCACCAAGGAGGAGGATAAGTTGAGGAAATAATTGGCGAAAGTTTTCGAAGACCACGAGGTCGTCTCAAAGATATATTAGATTATTGCATGTTAGTTAGATGTTGGACTTATTGGACAACTTAATATATTTTTCACTTGCCATTACTTTCTTATCGTCTTCCACTTGCCTGGAAGTTACCTGGGGCCTTACTTCATCGGGAAGACAATACCAATCAGACTAAGCACCAAAGAGAAGGCTACGTTAAGGAAATAAATGATGAAAGTCTTCAAAGACGAGGAGGTCGTCTCGAAAATATATCATATCATTGCATGTTCTTTAGATGTTGGACGTATTGGACAACCTGATATATGTTCCACTTTCCATTACTTTGTTATCGCGTTCCATTTGCCTGGAAGTCACCTGCAGCCTTCCTTCATAAGTTAAAAAATAAATTTAAAAAAACATTCAGACTCGCACCAAATAGGAGGCTAAATTGAGGAAATAATTGATAAAAGTCTTCAAAGAGCAGGAGGTCATCTCGGAAATATATTTTATTACTACATGTTGGTCAGATGTTGGAAGTTTTGGACTGCTGCATTATATTATTGCATGTTAGTTAGATGTTGGACTTATTGGAGAACTTAATATATTATATTAAATGTTAGTCAGATATATGTTGGAAGTATTGGACAAGTTAATACATGTCCCACTTGCCATTACTTTGTTTTTATGTTCCATTTGCCCGAAAGTCCCCAGCGGCCTTCCTTCATAAATTTAAAAAACTAATTGAGATTTGCACTAATTGGGCAGCTAAGGGTGCGTTTGGTAACACTTCTGTTTCAAAATTGTTCCAGGGAACAGAAATAGAAAAAAGTGTTTCTGTTCTGGGGAACAATGTTTTAACAAAAAAACGCGTTTGGTAAACTTGTTCCAAGAATAAAAAATGAACAGAAACACGTTTGGTAAATTTGTATTCTTTTTTTATTTCTTTTAATTTTTTAATATTTTTATTTTCTTTATTTTCTTTATTTTTTCTTTTTTTCTTCTTTTGGCCAGTCGCCGGCTCTGGCCATGGCCGGCGATCGGCCGACGAGGGCCGACGGCCTCGCCCAGCCACGGCGAGGCTCGCCGACCGGTGAGCCACCTCCGACGATGCAAGAGTAGAGGCTCGCCGAAGGCTCGGCTATCGGCGGAGGGTCGGCTCGCCGGATCTAGGCGAGCCCGACCTCGCCCAGCCAAGGCGAGGCCGAGCCTCGCCATGGGCCGGCGATGCTCGGCCTCGCCTGGGGCCGACGATGCCCCGGCAAGGTCGCCGGCCCTCTTTGGCCGGTCGCCGGCCATGGCCGAGGCCAGTGACCGGCCAAAGAAAAAAGAGAAAGAAAAAAAAAAGAGAGGAGAGAGAAAATGTGTTTCTAATTTTTGTTCCAGAAACAAGAAACAAGTTTTTTTTGTTTCTTGTTTCTGTTCCAAAAGTGTTCCCAGAAACAAAAAAAAAAAAAATAGATTTGGAACAAAAACGCAAACAAACGCGTTTCTGTTCTTTTTTTGTTCCCTGGAACAAAAAAACACAAAATTTGTTTAAAAACAGAAAAAAGAAGTAAAAACAAACAGGCCCTAAGGGTCTATTTGTTAACATTTCTATTCTTTTGTTTTTCTGTTCTTTTGCTCCATGAAATAAAAAAAAAAACATAAATCCGTTTTGTAACGTCAATTAATTTTTCTATTCCCCGGAATAGAAAGGCAACTAAGAAATAGACTTGAAACAAAAATAAGAAGTAGAAAAAATAGTTTCTTGTTCTTGGGAAAAATTTTTAGGAATAAACTGTCACGCCCCGATCCTCAAACGCGTGCCCATCCCTCACTTGATTGATTAATAGCGACATCCCATGACACATCGCTGACCATTTCGTTTTAATATGCGCATGCGGAAGCATATAATAAAATCTCCAGACAATAAAATAGTAGGATAGAAAAGTAGGGCCATAATTTTCATAACTGAAAATCACACCCACACTTTTACATAAGCAAACTATATAGTATATAATACAATACTATTCACGAGTCTTATCTACTGTACACCGATCAAAACTCATAGTTTGCAAAACAGAAGAGGATCTCAGTTCTCATTCGAGTCGTACTCGGGATCATCCTGATCCTTTTCTGATTCTTCTTTACTGAGCTCATTTTGTTCCAGCTCATCTTCTTCTTCTCTAGGCTCATCCTCGGCTTCAGCTACCGGCTCGTCCTCGAGTACCTCCTCCATGGGCTCATCCTCCTGCCACTCTTTCGGCTCCACGATCTCACCATCCTCTCCATTTTGGTTGCCGTCATCGACTGAATACACAGGAGTACGAACTTCGTCCTCAAGTTTAGGGTCCTTAACATCCACTACTGACCCATCCTTATGATCCAACGTACCCTCTCCAAATGCCTCTTCCAGTACATTCTGAGGCACATCCTCTTCAGGTATGGGACCCTCTCTTCGCCCATCGAAGTACTCATGGTACCTTGACCGATACTCATGGGGTCTTAGGTCCTCTGTACCCACGTCAACCCATACGATCGACTTAACCAGTACGTACTCTAATCCTTCTGGGTGAAGGTGTATGTGGAAGTGGTACTCTATCTCGCTCATCTCCTGGGTAATACCGAAGTGCATGGTAGGATGAGGAGGTGGAGGTGTTGCCATCTAGGGGCCTAAGATAGTTATACAATAACCAATGAGATAACATATAAGTGAGTTCTACCCCCTAAAACTCGATTAGTAAATCAATACACTTGAGCTGCCTATGCACACACCGGTCATAGGACTTACTTTAGCCTCAGATCCCACCTGCAAGTTAGTACAATTCATAATAGGCACCCACTTACTCAACACAGATCGAACTATTGATCAATCGACCTAGTCAATTACATGTTAATCAGACCATTATCTGGTCCTGTCAATCGATATCATACATTCCCCACGATGGAATATCTAGTCGTCAAGCCCATGTGCATTCTCCAGGATGACATACCAAGTCTCCGAGTCCACGTGCCTTCTCTAAGACGACGTACCTACTCATCGAACCCACGTACATTTTCCAAGGCAGAACATCTAGTCACCGAGCCCACGTGCATTCTCCAAGATGACATACCAAGTCTCCAAGCCCACATGCCTTTTCTAAGGCAACCTCTTCGCCAAGATGACATACTCAATCCTTGGGCCCACGTGCATTCTCTAAGGCACTAGTTCGCCAAAATGATGCATCGAATCACCGAACCCACGTGTCCCTTTCACGATGCCGTACTCAACACTGGACTCACGTGCATTCTCTAAGGCACTAGTTCGCCAAGATGATGCATCAAATCACCAAGTCCACGTGTCATTTTAACAATGCCACACTCAAATCGTTGAGCCCACGTGCATTCTCTTAGGCACAAATTCACCAAATTAATGCATCAAATCACCGAGCCCACGTGCCCTTTTAACGATGACATACTAAAACATTGGGCCCACATGCATTCTCTTAGGCATAGATTCGCTAAAGTGATGCATCAAATCACTGAGCCCACGTCCACTTTTAGATGCCATACTGAAACATTGGGTCCATGTGCATTCTCTTAGGCACAGATTCGCCAAAGTGATGCATCAAATCACTGAGCCCACATGCCCTTTTAGATGCCATACTGAACCACCACTTTACTATCGATACTGACAACCGATACCTGATCATTCTCAATCAAATAATTGAAAACAACTATTTAGGAACATATCCTAAAATTCCACAATTTAAATCAATTCAGCACGATTCAAAGCTCAAATAAAAAAATGGACTGCATCACGACAATCAACATGAAATTTCGATCGTCGACTATCCCAGCCTAATTTCTGAAAAATAGATAAATAATTAATTAATTTTGAAAATTAATAAATAAATACTAAAAATTCAATTTAGGCATGTATTGCCTGATTGAAAGCCAAGACGGACCCGGAAAATTACCGAGACCAGTTCAATAAATAATATAGCGTGTCTACTTGCTAATGGCTATGTCTAACCACCTAACATGCATTAATAAGTCATTAATTTAATTATTCTAAACTAATCTAACTACCTAATTGCACTTAATTAAATCTAAACAACCCCTAAGCATCATTAGCCCACTAAGAGGGGTTTAGTGAGTAAAACTCACTTGATTTGCAAAGATCGATCACCGCAACGGCGGCCAAACTTGGGCTCGCGACAACACCAACAGGCTTGGACTAGGCCTTAAACTGGCCCAACACAACTCAGCAAGGCTGAGCTTCGGCCTTGGGCTTCTGCAGGGCTGCTTGTCACGGGCTTCGCAGGCCCAAGATGGGCTGAAATGGGTTTCGATTGGGCTGGACCCAAGGCTGAAAAACTGGACTGGGCTTGCTAATTGAAACTCACGGAAATCCTAGCCCGTGAGACTGAAGGCTGCAGCTGGGACGTGCTGGGCTGAACTCCAACGTTAAAGATTGAAGCTGGACCGAATCATGGGCTGGACTGATTCGGTCTTGTGGTTGAGATGGATCGGTGGACGCTGGCAGTTGGAGGAGTCAACTTTGGGGAGGGCTTCGCTGGTTTGTTGACCAGTTTGCTGGCACCGACAAAAGCAAACGAAGAAGCAGGGACGTGTGGCAGTGAGACGCGCGAATGAAGGGAACCGATGAAGCTGGCGTCGACTGGTGGCTTCGCTGGTGGAGACAATCGCTGGCAGTGAGTAGCGAGTTGAGGGGGTCAACGGAGGACGTGGCTCGGTGATTTTGGGCTTCGATGGAGGCAGACAAAATTTGGTGGGATTGTGGGGCTTCGGCATCAATGGCGTGGCGCAAAGTGAGCTGTGGTCGACCGGTGGAGATGAAAACAAATGTGTGGCAGCTTGGACGGTGATTTGGTGGCGTTGCTCGCGCACGGAGAGGGAGAAAAGCAAGCGGTGGAATTTTCGAGTGGTGAGAGAGAGGCTTCGGATGAAGAGTAAACAAAAGAAATAAGATTGCAAGGGAATGAAATAAGAGCAGAACAGAGAGAGTTCGAGAGAGAGAGAAGACGCCCGAAGGAGTGAGAGGCGGCGTCAAACGTGCTGGGAAACAGCTGGTGGGGGACCCCAAAGTCAAGAAATCTTATCTACTTAATTAAATGGTTGTCCCCTAAAGCCCACAAGTTTATCAACTTTGTCTCTAATGCTTTCTTGCAATGAAAATCCACCCAATTTATTGTTTGTCCCTTCTCAAGTCCTCATAAATATCCTTTGTGTCTCCCATTTACTTTCTAACAAGTAATTTTCCACAAATTATCCAAATTGAAGCCAAATTTCCAGCTCCTAATTTAGCATCCGAATTTCATTGATTTGGGCTTCAACTCCTCACAAAAATTCCCAATTTAATGTCTAACTTCATTGAAGAAATTGCCCATACCATTTCTGCAATTCCCTAATGCCAAATAGTTCAACTTGAAAGTCAAACTCTCCTCAATTCGGCCGATCCGAATTTCCGATAATTTCCGAATCAACCGAATCGGTTTTCCGTAAAAATCCCGAACTCGATGGAATTTTTCCGAAAGACAAGACAACATCCTATAAATGAACCGTGACATGCTTGAATGTCCGATTTCCGAAACCGAATTCAATTTCGTGGTTAAAATCGACCGAATGCGAATTTAGTCCAATTCGACCTACTGGGTAGCTTTTAGGAATTTTACCGCGGTTATATCCCTTAATGGCTTCACCCAATAGATTGGTTAACTCATGAGTGATCAGCTCAGAGAAAGAGGACCATAGGCGCGCCGACGAGATGCCCACTTCATATATTCAGGACGGGGTCGAAATTTTAGATGTCACATAAACTATTTTTTCTTTTTTCTTTTTTTCTTTTCTTCTCCCTTGCCACTTGCCACCCCCCGCCATTGCCCCCCGTCGTTTGGCGACCGCCGCTGTCCACCGCCGCCATCCACTGCCCCATCCACCCACCACCAATAAGAAAAGGAAAAAAGAAAAAAAATTAAATTTTTATTTAAAAATTTAAAGAAATTCTATGTTGAAAAGAAATTTGTGCGTCATACCAAACACATTCCTATTCTTTTTCCATTCTGAGAAGAGAAATGTTGTATAGTTACCAAATGCATTTTTCTTTTACTCAGAACTTGTTCCAGGGAATAGAAATAGAAAAAGACTATTTCTAAAAAGAAATTGTCCCTCAGAACAAAAGCGTTATCAAATGGACCATAAGGGTAATGGTCTAACAAAGCAGATGAGTAGAGTCCTCAAATGTTGTTAGTTCATGAACTTATGCTCCGTGTATGATACTATAAAAAACATGACTTTTTTCAAATATTGATCTGCAATTTGAAATCTTATGGTTACATATCTATGCATTATGAACGAAATATTACATTTGAACTACATCAATATGCACATTATTGTGACCTTGCCGAGATGAACTTTAAAAGAATTTAATGAATTGCTAGGCGGAGACATATAACTATCTTGCAACATGTTGCTTACTCGATGTACAGTTCTTCCAAACCCCATCAATCACAACTTGATTTCTCTGTTATTAAATGGTCGAATTTTTATCAGAGTTGCCACCAACTTATTCTAGGCCGGTTGTAGCCAATTAAGGCATAGGAACTCGCCCCACTTTGGTAAATCAGAGGTTTTGGATGAAGAAACTTGGTTAAGCTAGTTTTGGCTAACACCTATCACCGGTAACTTTTCTCTTTTAATAAAAATAATTTCTTGCAATATCTTTTCAGTTTTTATTTCTTAAACATGTAAATCTATACTATCATGCATAGGTACTCATACAATAAATTTGAACAATCAATGATGAATATAAAGACAGAACAGAATAAAAGCAAGTTCAGCCGCATCAAACAAAATTAATACAACGCTTTGTTATAAACTCCTAAAACAGGACCTGTTATCCATTCATAAGAAGAGACATCCATTAGTCTAATAAATGAACATTTTTAATCTATGTAATGAGATATTAATCCTAAATGCATTATGATGCAATTAACAATAGTGAAAATTAATATTATCCTAGAATGTGCTGCGAAAAAGCCTAAACGCATTAAAAATGCTTCTTTTATATTATATAGTTTCAGGAGTGGGTTTCGACTCCCACGCCCTACAATGAGGTAGGGCAAAAGTATGAGAGTGAGAACTAGAATAGGAATAGAGTAGAACTGACAAAAAAAAAAAATCAATAACCAAATTGGTTAGCAGAGTTAGGATACCAGACAAATGATTAGCCATATGATTGGCTAAATCATTTTGTTGCTCTTCGAACATCCTTCTCATGGTGGCCATTACCGTTGAATTCAGGGCCAACTCTCTTCTCTGATCTTTAGATAATTCTCATGGAATGTCTCCAGAATGATCGCCCGTGTTGACGCCATTAATAGAGTCTACATTCTAACCAGAAATCTCGGAACAGGTGGTTCTCTCTCCAACTTGCTGCGGTGATGAATTATCCTCGCTGGCCGAGGAATGACTCTCCTGATTTCTTGTTTTCGACATTACCACTTCCTATGAATGCAACACAATGGTCCCACTGGGCAATGCCAAAAAGATGTTCGTCGAGGAAAGTTCCCTCGACAAAATCTTTCACTAAAGGGGCAAAGTTTCGACTTTATTATTTAAAATGGATTTTGTGTCACTCCGGAAAGGAAGCAACCAATCTAAATTACAAGCAAACATAAATGCAGGAAAAAAAGGAGAAAATTAAAACTATGATTCAAATTAAAAGTGCGATGAAAGACACAGAGCTATTGAAAAGTAGATGATCGATTGTTGATTTGGGAAAATGTCATTTCTATTGATACCTCTTCGGCTATTTATAGTGGCGATTTATGGGTAACTGCTCTTTAGTGGTTATCATTTTGATATTCAAAATGTTTCGGAAGCTTTGGCTCCTTATCGATAACTACTCTGCCTTGTCGATATTTTCGCTGGTACTGATTCCCGTAACTACTTCCTTTCTTGTCTCGCTTGCCTCGGCAAGTTCTAATGTCAAACTGTTCGAAATCTTCGTTGTCGACTATTGGCGTTTTGGCGCACTACCCATGAATTCTTGCGTGCTGGGCCTGCTTTACTCTTTTCTATTTCCTAAGGCCAACAAGCAAATTTTGGATGCCAACAGAATCACACGCAAGAGTATGAGAGGAAGTCGTGGATCTTTCAAATTTCTGTCCCCCGAACTTGACTAATTGACCAATATCTATAAATATATATATATATATATATATATAAGGTACTTTGATTAAGCTAATTATGAATGAAAATAGTACTTCAGCAAACAAAAGGTAACGTTAGTACATTAAGCCGTTGAATGCCTAAGCATAACACAACTCTTAGCCAAAAATAGTTCGACTGGTAATAATTATTGCTCATACAGATCCCCAACCATTACACTTGAAGACATTCAGCATGAATAGTTGATTGCATTCCGAAACTCTGCATAAATAGATGAACAAAGGTAATAATTATTGCTGGAGAAGTAGAATTTCAACTTTAATAATGGGAATGCTTGAAATTACAATTATAACCATTGACATCAAAAGTGAAGTAAAGCTGGCAGTGATCTTTGATTGTGCATCATTAGATAGTCCTTGCTCAATCTTCGAAACTACAAGAAACAAAGGTGATACAAAAAGGAGAAACCTAGGTTATTGCATTTGCCTTAATTAATTCATTAAAAAGTCGAGTCATCAAATTCCCAAACCGAGCTTAAAACAGCAAAGGAAAAAGAAAAGGACCTGTCATCCGCATAACAAATAAGAATTCAAGAATGTAAATGACTTATCGGGCAAATTGAAGCATCTTCCCTGATTGTAATTTAAGATGAGCAGGAATGAACCAATAGCAAACAAATAGAGAAGAAAATTGTAGTTTCACTCTCTTTTGGAGATGAACATTAAAGAGAATTGATACCTTACCCAAAAAATGAAAACATTAAAGAGAATTGATGTAGAGGAAAATTGAGTTAATTGATTGTTCAAAGTACCTCTTGTCAAACCTAATTTTGTATGCTGACAAAAAAAAAACTAATTTTGTCTAGTATACCTGACATTACTTAAATATTTTTATGGATCAAAGGGACTAATTATATTCATTCCTTTTCTCACCATGATAACCCATGAGAAGTTTCCATATTGACAGTTTCATGAATTGAGCAAAGCAGGTGAGTCACCTAAATCTTTAAATTAAGCAAAGTCATAGTAAACAAATGATACATACCTCATTCATCTTTGTTGAACCTCGGGCAGTAACTTACGGTGAGTTCGCAAGATTTTGGCACACCCAAGATGCTCTCCAATGATTCACACCGATTGAAATCCAATCTTTTTAGATTCTGTAAATTAGATAGATCAGATTCGTTTAAGCTTTTGATGGAATTACAATTCCAAATCCATAGTGTCCGCAATGATTTCAATTCTCCCAAACCCTGAATCTCAATTAGGTGAGGAAATTGGCGCAGGTGCAAATGCTGGATCTTCTTCAAACAAGGCAGAATGGGCAGAGTCTTAAGCAATGGACAGTCGAATATCATCAATTCATTAAAATTGTGTAGCTTTCCAAACCCATCGAAACAAATCTCGCCTAGCGAATATCTTTCAATAATTAGTCTTGACAAATTCTCCAAGTTGGAAAAGAGCGACCAATCTATTGGTGATTGGACATCGACTAAAGTCAACCGTTGAAGGCTGGATGGAAGCCCGATAAGAGACCAAGGGTTGGCATAACTTACAAAGAGTTCTTGTAACTGAGAGAGGGAACTCAAATCAGTTGGAGGCAATGTCATTTTTCCAACCCATAGGGTCAACTTTCTTAGAGCACTTGCTCTCAAAAGCCCCTCTATGTTGGGTTCTTGTACTGTTGTTCCGATTATATCAAGATGAACTAAATTGGTTAGGTTGGAGAAGTCAGGGATTGTAGTCAATGAGTCCAATGAAAAGCTTAACGACCTTAGACTCTTAGGAAGCTCTGGCAACTGTTGAATTGACCTACAATCCCATAAATTAAGTTTTTGGAGATTTGTAAGCCGATTGATAGTTGTTGGCAATCCACTAAAACAGCCACCTGATAAATCTAGAATTTTCAATGAAGATAGTGCCCCAATTTCACTTGGAATTTTCCCCTCTAGGTGTTCACATGAGGCACTCAACTCTTCCAAATTTTCCAACATTCCTATAGTTTTCGGAAGTTCACCTATGCGGCTATGATCTAGATTTAATGCCTTCAACCTTTTGAGATTTCCAATACAATCAGGTAAGCTCCTGATGCGTGAAAGACTCAAATCCAACTTGACCAATGATTGGAGCCTCCCAAATGAGTCTGGTAGCTTTTTTAAATAGCCATTTGGGATCATAAAAATTTCCAACCTTCCTAAGTTCCTAATGGAATAAGGTAATTCTCTCACACTTGTATGTCTAACATTCAACTCAAGTAGTGACTCCAATTGTCCAATAGAATAAGGGAGCTTTTGCAACTCCCAACATGACAAGATTAGATGCTTCACATTCACTAGATTACCAATCGAGTGAGGCAACACTGAAAGTTCTTGAGAAAATATTTCTAAGTAATCAAGATGTTGTAAAACACCGATGGATTTGTCAATCTTTCCAAGTTGATTGCATCTAAGGATTAATCTCTCTAATCTGGAGATTGCGGAGAACTTTGGCGTCTTTCTAAGTAATGGACAATCCAGGAGTTTTAGGACTTTCAACCGTTTTGCTACCTATAAAGCAATTAAGCTAAAACTTAGAAAAGAAAAAGAGTAAATGTAATGCAAAAGTATGTCATGAGATCATACCATGATTTGACGCCATCCTCCCCAGTCTTTAGTAATATTATTCCCAGAAAGCTCAAAAACTGCTAGGTTCTCCAACCCAAAGTTGGCAGCAAGGAATTTCGATGGGCAATTGCGCCAAGAGAGCCATCTTAACTCGGAGAAATGATCCTTAAAGTCTCCTTGGAAGTTCCCATGGTCTAATTGAAGGAATCTAAGATTGACCATCCTTGCAAATTCCTTGTGTTTAAATCTATACGTTGCATCCGGTTCAGGTGTACCGAGATTAAGTGCCACTATGTTCTTAGTTCCCTAGAAGATAAAAGTAGCAACCAATGAGTACATGTGTCAATTTGAGTTGACGTTAGATTTAAGAGGTAATGATACTAATGGATGGAGAGGAAAACATTTAAAGGTAAAACTTACCTTTTTTCTTTGCACCAAATGGAAGGCATCCTTGGGTAACCATAATCTACTACCCCTTAAACGTATGTTGCAGCTTTCCCGGTGGACAATATCTCGCCCGAGGTCTCTAAGTTGGTCATGCATCCATATTTCATCGTAGTCTATGATCTTTATCAGAGACATACGTATGAGGATATTGACTTCGATTTCGGTGGGATACCCAAAAACCGCGTCCCAATATTTAATTGCAGTTGTTTTCTCTTGGTTAATGAAGAAACATGCAATATCAAGATATATTTGTTGCTGATTAGGGTCCAATGCTTCATAGCTTATCATCAACTTCTTCTTGACATCCTCGTTCATCACCTTCTTTAACTTAGATAGAACATTTTTCCATGTACTTTGGCATTTTCCACGGAGTGTGGAACCTACAACATCGAGAGCCAATGGAAGTCTTCCAAGTGCATTGATTACCTTTTCTGAAATATCGATGTAATCAGCTGGAGGCTTGGCACATCCCAAGGCACGCTCACAAAAAAGTTGAAGAGCATCATCCCAATTCATCTCCGGCATAGTGTAGAATGAAAAATGTGTAGTACCTGAGATTGGGGCATTGTGATCTTCACCTTCCTTTACTAGGAATTCAATATTCCTTGTTGTTATGATGATTCTACTACCCTCACCATACCAGTTTGGCTTACCAACAAGTCTCATGATTTGGTCTCGGTTGTCAATGTCATCAAGAACAATGAGGACTTTCTTCCCAAGGAACCTCGTCTTGATCAAGTGAGCCCCTTCATCAATGAAGGAGAGGTTTATACAACTGAGTTTGAGGACATCATATAACAATTTTTTTTGTAAATTTATTATATCTTGAGTTCGGACATCTTTAAGAAAACAGCAATGACCCGAAAACTGTGGGGAGATTTGCCTAAAGACAGCCTCGGCCAATGTTGTCTTTCCAATACCACCCATACCATGAATCGCGATGAATCTTACATCAAATGCTACTAGATCTAACTGCTCCATGATTTCATCCATCTGATTCTTAATTCCCACCGAATGATCAGGCATGTCTGTCCGTCTTGTCCATAACAAATTAGAAACCTCCTTGATCGTGAGATTCTTAAGTTCATCTAGGCTGCCACATAATATGCAACCATCTTAGATTCAAAAACCACATATATGGAAACTTTGCACGCATTTCATGGCACTGGAAGTTTATCATCAAGTTTAAAGTTATTTGCTTTAAAAGAAACGAATATACAAAAAGTGATCTTTCAAGCTGTGAGCTGTTTGAAAACCAAAAAACGAAGAAAACATATATATTCTGTTTTTTTTTTGGTCGGCAGAAACATATATGTTCAAGAGGAGGTGGAGGGACCTTATTCACAATTGAAAGCTATTGCTGTCAAGGTTCTTTGGTCCAGTAAATGGTGAGAAAAGGTTATTTCGTGACTCAGGGTCTAGTTGAGCTTCGACTAAAAGTCGCTCTAGCATATTGTCACCGAATTAGAGCTACGCGTGGTTGTGTTTGAACAGGTTGTGCGCCTCCAATCCATTCCATTCCCTTACATCTTATGGAAAAATTACCAAATCAGTGTTAAATATATTATATACCATTTTAGTCTAAAACTTTCTAATGTAAACCTTTACATAAAATTTCAGTGTTGTATAATGTCAAGCAAAGATTTATGACTATATTGACAAAATTGAAATGTTTAAAATCAAATTAACATTTGTACAATTTTGGATAGATTTTATAATTATTCTCCATCATTTTATACTTTTTACACCAGTTAGTTTCTTCTTGTCGCACATAGCTGATATCGAGACCTCCAGAAGTTTGGCTAAATATCAAGTCCTTGGTAAACCAGTCTTGATCAACTCTTCAAGCATTTGGGATGAGTTTGAAGGTTAACGTAAATATATAAAAAAACAAAAACAAGAAACAAAAAACTCACAAAGCAGTTACCTTTTAGTATTAGAGTTAGTAATTTGGCACAAGACTTGGTAATTTTGAAATGCGGAGTAAACAATGTGGTAAGTTTCACAAATATTGTAAATTGACAAACGATCTAATAAACTTAATAAATAATTCACATTAAAGCCGGTATGCAAGAACTGGTCAGTAAATTAACGTAAAAAGAAGTTGGTAATATACGAGTTAAAGTTCGTAATTTCATATGAAAACTCACAACTATAAAACTAGGGATGGGCATGGGGTATGGGAAATCTGCACCCCGCGGTGGCCTTTTTGGACAAGGCAAAATTTTGTCTTGAAAATTGCCTCACAGGGAATTTTACTCGGCACGGTTGGGACCCCGCGGTGCCCTTCCTGTTCTCGAGGATTGAAACTATTACTGTGTTTAATGAAGGACCAAAACAGTAGGGTTTAATGAAGAAAGATGAAAGTAAGCATAGAATAACAACTAGGGTTTATAGAAAAACTATCACAAACTAGGGTAGAGAGTAGTTACATACTAGGTTGCACGGACACGCGATGATACGTCGACACGTAATTTCTCAAAAATAGAAAATTCCGACACACTGAGACACGTTGTATATTAAATAAATATTTTTATTTTTAATTAATTTGATTCAAATTTATAAATAAATAAATAATTTTAAAAAAAAAGAACCTAAAATGAATCTACACTAATCATTCAACATTCGATACTTTTATTTTTCGAAATTACTTTTTGATTTTATTTCCCACCTACCCCCATCCCAAATCGAAAATAAAAAGTCCCCAAGTGGTCCCCCCAAAAAAAACTCCTCCCTCCTATCTTTCCCCCCACCCCCAAATCTTTTTGCCCTTTTCTTCCCCTAACAGGCCATCTGCTGGTCACTTCCCCCTCCCTCCCGTTACTTTCCCCTCCATCCAACACGCAAGTCCCTTTGTTTATTTTTTTTAGTTCCCTTCTCAAAACCCTAGCGCGCCCTCCTTCTTCTCCTCTTACTCGCCGCACGACCCTCCTTCCTCTCCTCTTCCTCTCAATCTTTGCTTTCTCTCAGCCCTCATTAGTCATCACAATCGTTCACCACCTTGTCTCCAGCCCTTCCTCCCTTGCAGCCATAGCCACATCGTCGATCCATCACAGCATCACAGAGTGGCGGCCCTCGCCTCTGCTCTTTCTCTCACCGTCTCTCGCCGTTGCTCGCGGCCTCATCTCTGCTCCCTCACCCTTGCCTCCACCCTCCATCGTCTTTCGGACATGCGTGTCAAAACATGTCGAGAAAAGTTGACCACGTGTCGACAAATCCGACACGCGGTCAACTCATGTCCGAGCATGTCGACGTGTCCAACACACTCCGACACGTGTCGGACACGAGTAACATGTCTGTGCAACATAAGTTACATATCTCAAGGTAATTAAAATGATAAAATTTCTTATATTTTCTAGAGGTTCCTAGATTTCTCTGTCCGTAACTACAACTACCTAGAAGTCCCTTAATTGAATTTTTGGTTAATTAAGATCTGGGGCCATGAATAGGTCCATGGTTAAAGCAAGGGCAATAACCAATATTTTTTTTTTCATTTTTTACTGGACAGAAATGGGTCCAATATTGGCAAACTTTAGATCACTCGTAGAAGAATGTTAAGTTTAAGGCTGTAGATTTTGTCTATGCACAATTGGCCACTAGAGACGCGAATGACCCCTGCCCCACTATGATGAAAGTAAAAGCCCAAGATTGATAATACCCCTAAATCTAAGTCAGTTCTTCCCAAGCTAATTAAGATGCGATAAGATATGTACTAGAAGATTGAACGTCTAACACTTGCAGAAATCTTTTTTTCTTTTTGCTCTTTTGGATAATGGCATGCAAAGATCTTTTTAGTGTTCGCTCTTGTATATTCAGACCAAATAGGAAAACCATGACCTATAGCTTCCTCTTATGAGCATGTAAAACTATCATTATGAAGAAGCTCTGTTATTTTTGTGTAACTCAGGGGTGTGACCATAATTAACCGGTTACCTCAAGCAAAACAGTAGCAAGGCATATGAATTCCCTAAGGCCGAAAATGAATCCACAAGGATCGGTTTCTTCTTCTTGGCCGTGGATTTTTGGATATCGCAAAGATTTAGTCTATGCTATAATTTCTTTTTATTCCCGCACATTTTTACGTCTCCCTAAAGTACATCAAACACTAACAACTATTAACTAACACCAACCATTAATGGCTCGGAACACATAAAGAAGCTCGTTATCGAGCCCTCTTATTTTGGGCCGATTCTTCTTCAGCTTTCATTAGCATAACAAAAGGAAGAAATTTACAAGAAAACATTGCAGGCTTAGGGTTGGGAAAATTGCACCAAAAGTCCTTAACTTTAGCAAATAAGTTTACTTGAAGTCCTAAAACTTGTCGTGAAAAGGGAATCGAGTACTAAAACTTGCAAAACGCGTAATCAAATCCTAAAACTTATCAAAGTAGTTCAATTGAGTCCTTCCGTTAACTCCGTTCAATTAAGCTAACTGAAAATGCTAGTGTGTCTTATTTTATTATTTTCTTAAGACATGTGGCGATGATGTAGCACCCACCAAGTGCCACATCAGGAATAAAATTTAAAGAATACAAACAAAATTAAATTAAAAAATAAAAAGCTAAAAAATTTATAAAAAAAAAAAAATCAAGTCATGGCTAAGCCTCGCCCTAGGCCTTCTCGAAGCCTGGGGACCCTCGTCCGGGCATGCCAAGGCCTCACCCAAGGCCGGCAATGGCCTAGGAAACCTCCGCCAACCCCTCCCGGTGGCTATGGCAGCGGCCACCAGCAAGGGCTTGGCCAAGCGGTGGGGTGAGTTTCTTTTTTAAAAAATTTATAGCTTTTTTATATTTTAATCTAATTTTTCTTGTAATTTTTAAATTTTTTCTGATGTGGCACTTGGTGAGCACCACATCATTGGCACGTGTCTAATAAAAAATAAAATAAGGCATGTTAGCATTTTCCGTTAGCTAATTGGACGGAATTAACCAAAGGATTCAATTGAACCAATTTGACAGGTTTTAGAATTTGATTGCATTTTTTGCAAATTTTAAGATTCGATTGTACTTTCGTAATAAGTTTTAGGACTTTCAATGCACATATCCCTTAACTTTATGTACGGAATGTAATTGAAGTTAAGAAACTTAATTTATTTTTTTCACACTTATATGGTCTTACTATTTTATCGAATCTTAGATGTTCATGGATATCTTGATTTTTTGGCATTATAGATTAATTAATTAAGTTGATATACCTTAACACTAATTGTTATCAAAACTTAGTATTAAAAGTGAAAATTCAATTTGTGCAAGAAACCTCGCCATCTGAGCAAAATTTCTAGCTCGCCATTGCGTCAAATCCAACCATACATTACATAAGGTTGGACAGCAGCAACCTGAATCTAATTATTCTTTAGAGGAAAATAAAAAATCGAAGATGTCAATAAGAAAATAAAGTTATGGAGAAGCAAACAATACCCGTGATCTTTTAGATTCCTTCCTTTAATTCTGGCAACTGCTCTCAAAGCCTCTTTCCACTTCTTTACTAAATCCTTCTCTGAGTCACTCTTGTGCTTTTGGAGGGCTTTCCGATATAAATTAGTCTTAAGCTTGACATCATCCACATCCACATCATAGAAGATAGGGAGGATCACTTTCTCATCATTATCTTTCGACAACTCCACTATGCGTGCCAGCTCATGGAGACACCACTTACTTGAAGCGTAATTTTTGGAGAAAATTGGGATGTAAATTCTGGATTCATTGATCGCTTGCAAGAGGCTGCCTTCAATCTCTTCACCAAATCGAAGCTCTTCATTGTCTTTGAAAGTGCAGATCCCTGCGCGGATCATGTCATTGTAGAGAGAATCAATGATGGTTAAGCGGGTGTCAGGCCCTCTGAAGTTGAGGAACACCTCATAGCCCCTCCTTGATCTGTCATCACGGCTGCTGCTCGTTGGAGCTGCCATTTCCGTTTCTTTTCCCTCCCTCTTTCTCTTCATTCCGTGAGGACAATGGCTACTGATCTCTTTTGAGTCCGATCCTTGTAACAACCTGACAAAAAGCAACATAGTGAGATCGCTCGCTTACTTCCGCTACGTTCGCCTGTAAAAAAGACCATTTAGACTCGCACAAAATTGGAGGTTGAGGCAATAATTGATCAAAGACTTCGAAGAGGAAGAGGTCGTCTCGGGGATGTTTATTTTAGCTGAAGTGCAACATGATTGAGAGTATATGGAAGCATGTAATTGATCATGCGGAAACAGATAGCTCATATGTAATTATCACACGCATAAACACAAGTTGTCCTGTGTAAGTCACAATTCTATATAGTCAAGCTATCACTGACCATGTCTTCATCTTATAACAACTTGATAACAAACAGAGTGAGATCGCTCACTTCCACTACGTTTTCCTGGAAATTACTTGCGGCCTTCCTTCACAAGTTAAAAAACAAAAAAAAAAAATTAAGCATTCAGGCTCGCGCCAAATAGAAGGCCAAGTTGAGGAAATAATTGATGAAAGTCTTCAAAGAGCAGGAGGTTGTCCTGAAAATATATATTTTTACTGCATGTTGGTTAAGTGTTGGATGTATTGGACAACTTGGCATTAATTTGTCGTTAGTGTTCCTTTTGTGTGGAAGTCAACTGCGGCCTTGCTTCATAAGTTGAAAAAACCAAATCAGATACGCATCAAATAGGCGGCTAAGGGAAATGGTCTGACCAACTGGATGAGTGGAGTCCTCGAACGTGGTCAGTGCATGACCCGAGATTCGATGTATGTGATAATTTTTTAATAAGTATTGTCAATTTTTTTATAAAAAAAAGGCTTTCCGGTAAAACCAACTCCACTTTTCGAAAAATTTGCATTGCCATGGATTCATTTATGAATGTTGACTTGCGATACGAAATCTGATGATTGGATGTCTTTGCATTATGAACCAAATATTACATTTTAATCAAGTATATCATGATTATGCATGTTGTCGCAGCCCAGCTGAGGTGAACCTTGAGAGAATTTAATTAATTGCTAGGTGGAGACATATAACCCTTGTGCAACTTGGCGCTTACACTACATATGGCTCACCCAAATCCTATGGACCACAACTTGATTTCTCTATTAATGTATGATTTAATTTTGATCAGAGCTGTCACTAATCTATTCTAGGCCGGTTGTGAGCTAAGTGAGGAAGAAAAGCTCGTCCTACTTCGCCAAATCAAAGATTTTGGACGCAAGGACTTGGTTAAGTTAGTTTTGCCTAATGCCCACCATCAGTAGCCTTTTTTCTTTTAAGAAAAAATTATTTCGTTCAATATATTTTCAGTTTTTATTTCTTACCATGTATAAGTACTCTTACAATAAATTTAATCAATCAATGATGAAGTCAAAGAAAAACAAAGAACATAAAAAAGCAACTCAGTCAGTATCGGACAAAACAATACAACGCGCTGTGAACTATTCATAGGAATAGACATGCACTAGTCTAATAAATGAAAATTTTCTAATCTATGTCATGAGAAATGAATTATAAATACAATATTACAAAACTAGCAATAATAAAAATTAGTCTCGTCCTATAATGTACCGCGAAGAAGCCCTAAACTAATCAAAATGCTTCTTTTCATACCCTTTTTATATATTGATATGACAAGATTATCTATATATATATATGAAAAAATTAGAGTAAACTTAATTGGTGGAATATAATAAACGCGTAATCAGAAAGAGACGACATCTAAACTCTAAGCCGGAAGACGATATGGGGGAAATCGATACCTATTTGACATCTCCGTTTTCACATGTCTGCAGAAAAGACACGTGAATGCAAACTCATGTATATGAAAATGCAATATGCTGGAATTTCATGAAAAGTGACTCGGAATGTGTAACTATATTTTATGTGATGCTAAAACGGACTAATAAACAAAGGGGGATCCCCGAGTACCGCTTCGGCGAAGAGCAAACCAACCGGGAGTGGGCTGGATGAACACTGTTCAGACCGAAGACGGTCTGGACAGTGGACATTCGACCTATCCCCGAGTTTAAAAACAGACCCGAAGCAGGCCTCGACAATCCTAGAGCAATTACAAACCAAAGGGACTATCGAGGACCAACCTTGAGAGTCTCAAACAGACCAAAAGTGTTATTAAGTATTATCAAACTCGAGTGAAGTCAGAGTCTGAATATTGACAGTAATATGATAATATTCACTAGTGTGCAAAAATAATAAACTAAAGTTGAGAGATAAAAGAAATTGCACATAAAATTTACAGTGGTTCAGCTTAAAGTAAACTTACGTTCACTCTCCCACACTAACAGCCTATTAGCTGGATTTTACAAGTCTCTCAATAAGATGTTATAGAAGGGAGTGATGATACTCAGGTTTGTGATATACAATCACTCTTTCAATGCCTCTCAAGGATTACAATTTGTAGCTCACGAAAGACAAGTATATAAGATTGAAGTTCTCTTGGACTTTGGAATTTTTTATTCTGATCTCTCTCTTCTCTTTGGTACCTTGGTCTTTGTCTATACTCCTTCACTTCTAATTTAATGTTGGACAATTTTAGAGAAATATTATCCAATCAACCCATTGGACAAAAAAGATCAAGTAGCCGTTGAGGGATAAGATTTTACTCTCCATCAATTTTGTTGCCCGTACAAGCAAATATTGGTTTCCATAAGTAGAGTTCTTCAATGAAGGAAAGTAGCTTGCCTTTGGAGTGATTATCAATCAATCAAGATGATTTGCATAGAGATTTTGTTGCAAAACAGTCTTTAAAATTGAAGAGCAGTCAATGCATTCTATTTTGGAAATCTAAGCCAGGTCACTGGATATGACGATATAAGAAGTGGGGTTTGTGTCTGAACATATCGTCATAAATATATTTCGTAATATGATGATATTTAAATTTAGCTAAGAATCTGAGAACATCAAGTAATATGATGATATTTGTGTATAAGCTATTACGTTGATGATATTTCTATATAAGCTCTGTTGATATCCTTACTCTTGCTCTGATGACATTTGTATATAAGTTTTGCTAATATCCTCACTATTGCTTTGGTGATATTCATGCAATAGAGTACTGCCGGTACCAATTTTGAGGATAACGTTTGCGTGCTTGGTGTTTCTAAGATATAAAGTGTGTTTTGGAAAATAGAGGATGAAAAGTAGTAGTAATATGAATAGTGCGGGCATATTCTAGTACTTTCCCAATAGAAGAATAAGAGAACTTAATGGAAATTAGTGCGCACCAAGTTGGTCGTGTATATTTTTTACCTTCTTAAAAGAAAGAAATCTCTTTTACACGCTCCATCTGAATATTCTTTGATCAAAGAGAAAGATTATTATCTTGTCAAATATTTTGATTGGAAAAATTCTCTCAAATGATGAAAATTGTCAATGACATCAAGCATTCAAGATCAAATGGTTAAGTTAAGAATAGCAGTTTTAAAAACTCCCTATGAAATTAGATTAGTCCAAAACAAGTTTTTCCATCTCTGCGAGAGGACCCATTTTCCAACTTGAGTATTCAATGTCACTTTCACTGAGATTGACTTCTATTTCATTGATCAATTACACTAAATTTTGTTTACCTTGCAAATCACTATAACTAATCTTCCGGGTAACTTTACACATGGTGAACTATGTGGTATTTTTGGCCATGTATGCAAAAAAATAATAGAAAATAATTAACGCAGAGAGAGAGGGAGAGAGAGAGAGAGATGGCATGGCAAACAACTTGAAGAGAGAGAGAGAGAGAGAGAGAGAGAGAGAGAGAGAGAGAGAGAGAGAGAGAGAGAGAGAGAGAGAGAGAGAGAGAGAGAGAGAGAGAGAGAGGCTTAACATCACTTTCCACAAGGTGGTTCCACTTAAAAAAATGTCATTACTATTTTTTTGAAATGTCTAAACTTTAAATTGGCTTCATTATTTGAAAAATCAAAAAGTGTTGGTTAAAGTGTTGTATATACTTTAGTTTCAAGTCCATGCTAATTTTAATCTTCTACCAAATTTGAGTTTTGTTCTGCATACTACATGTAATAGATCCTTTTTATTGAGCGAAAGAGTCGTGACAGAGACTTTAGCTAATTCTTTATGGAAACTACGTGGACATTGTGGTTCCTCCTTCACAATAATTCCAACAAAGTTGAGATTTTTGAAACATTTTATTCTTGAATGTTTATCTTTGTGCTTTTTTTATGATATCAACCTGAGTTTCCTAGTATTTTCAAGGAATTGAAATTGCAAAACACATTATGCTCGTGTGAAATTGACTAGACAAAACATACATCAATGCTTTCTCTTTTGCCTTCACAAGAGGGTCGGACAAAGACTTGACGATGGACTTGTGTATGTTCATTTTCGAGGAATTGAAATTGCAAAACACATTATGCTTGTGTGAAATTGACTAGACAAAACATACATCAATGCTTTCTCTTTTGCCTTCACAAGAGGGTCGGACAAAGACTTGACGATGGACTTGTGTATGTTCATTTTTGAGGAATTGAAATTGCAAAACACATTATGCTTGTGTGAAATTGACTAGACAAAACATACATCAATGCTTTCTCTTTTACCTTCACAAGAGGGTCGGACAAAGACTTGACGATGGACTTGTGTATGTTCATTTTTGAGGAATTGAAATTGCAAAACACATTATGCTTGTGTGAAATTGACTAGACAAAACATACATCAATGCTTTCTCTTTTGCCTTCACAAGAGGGTCGGACAAAGACTTGACGATGGACTTGTGTATGTTCTAAGCAAAGACAAAAGGCCACAGATTTGTTCTTAATTCCAACTATGCAATTCAATCATGGCTTGAATCCTAGAATCCCAATCGAGTTATTTTTCATAGTGCATTTCTATTTGGACATACACAGAATAATAATAACATAAGATGATTTAAGGGGATGATTCAAAAAACATATTATTTCAATTGGTGCATTAGGTCCACTCAAATTTACAAAGCAAGCATAATGGATCTCTTCCTTCATTTCTAGGCTAGAAAAAGCATTGATTTTGTTCTGGTAATTAAATTTAAAAAGAAAAAGAATTAGCTTTTGTCAGCTGGAGCCAAATTCCATTCTACTTTTGCTAAGCCAAACAAAGCAGATCTTCTAACTTTCAATCTAGATTCGCGCTAATCAGCGTGATCAATTGATTCTTACCTTTATTTCACTTACTACGCTTGATGTACCACTAAAATGCGAATTGTTTATGTTTGGTGTTCACATAATCTTAAATTTTTCAATTAGAATTTTGTTCATGAACCCCCCCCCCCACAAAAAAAGAAGAAGAAGAAGATCTAGCTCATTAATATTCTATTTGAAAGGCCCACAATACTAATCAAGTCTTTATTATTTTGTTCAGTCAAATATTTGATAGTAACAAAAAAAATAAAGGGTGAGTTATTTAAGATTTGTAATTTACATATATAATTACATAAATGCAAAGGATAATATTTGAACTTATTGAGCTAAAGCTTAAACTCATTTTATAACGGTGATTTTATCAAGTCGACTTGAGCTTGAGCTTGATATCTTGATTTTCTTTTGGTCAAGCTCCAGCTAGAAATTGATTTCTCCATAACTTGAGTGGAGTTTCGAGCGTCTAATATTTTATAGGAGTTGAGCTCGGGCTTCGCACTAACGGAGTATTATACATCTGAACATTGGTAGGTTAGAGCGCAAAGCAATGGTACTGAAAAGAGTATCAATAGTCGTTAAAACCATAAATAAAAATTCATGTCATTCTAGAACTATGTAGGGGTTGAAAGACAAGCCCATGGAAAGAAACATGAACATGCTGGCGACTCTCGAATATTTGTGCTTAATTGTTTCTACGAGTAAAAAAACATCTCAGTAATAAAAAAACTTCAACTCAGAATATACAAGAAGTATAATTATTGCGTGAAAACTCATTAAGAGGAAGTCCTCTGACATAATGCAACTCTGGCTCCACAACGCTATCTTCTTCTGAACTGAAGCACTTAAACTGCCTTAGAACATCAACTTTAAACTTAACCCCACTTTGTCCTTCAAATCTCCACGAGCCCTTCAAAGAAAAAAGGCATGCTGCCTGATACCCTCAATAACAAATTGAAAGTAAAACTGATTGTTTACCGGACAGACCAGACCAGTCATGTATGATTGTTTAGGGCTGGGCAATGGGCCATGTCAGCCGTGTGGTCCAGACCCGTTGTGCTCCTAGGCCAAATCACGCTCATGGTCCCTAATTAGCCGATCCTGGCCCGACAAATTTTTGATGGACCAGTTGAGGCCACATGGGCCCACCCTTAAGGAACTTTGGGGCTCCAAAATAAGAGTCATTGGACAGTCACTTATCTAGTGACCCAATCCGGCCCAACGATGGGCTAGTCACTTGGTCAGGGAATGGCCGGAAGGCCCCCAATAGTTGGTTCGGGTTTTCATTAATTTTCCTCAATTACTTTGTTTATTATTCATATTGTTGTGGTTTTTAAAAAAATTTCATTAAATTAAAAACAACCCAAGCTCGAGCCATGGCCCGACCTAGTGTCCACTCCTACTGGCAATTGGAGTTCGGGTCAGCAATTTAAAGGCAAAGCGAGGGAAGATATGGTGGATGGTCCTAAAACACTATCGGCAACTGTATTTACTTTTGCGATAGGAAGTAAGAGTGTAAAGGAGGAGGTGGTCACAAATCCTCAAAATTCTCTCTTAAAATCCCCTGGGCTTCTCCATCAAAATCCTCAGTTTAAAGAAGCAGAAGTAGCAGCAGAAGAAGAAGAAAATCCATCGGAATGTCGGAATGTCAGCATCAACAATGAATAATATGGTTCAGCAATCATGGGCATCGAATTCGGAGCAACTCGACTTGGCAGTCATGGCAACGAGAAACCTCTACGGTCTTTTCTTCGGGAAAAGTACCAAAAAAGTCCTAAACCTATTGCATTGGTACCAATTCAGTCCTAAACTTTTCAATTGGACCAATTCAGTCCTAAACCTTTTACTATCGGTACCAATTCAGTCCATCCGGCCAATTTTGGCCGGCCGACGCTGACGTGGACGTCGGCCGGTGGCCGGATGCTGACGTGGAATTTTTTATAATTTTTAATTATTTTTTCGAATTTTTTAAATATTTTTTTTCTTTTCTTTTTCTTTTTTTTTTTGTGCGGTCCTAAGCCCGGCGAGGCTCACCTCGGCCGGCGCGCCCGCCAGCCGGCGAGGTCGCGCCCTCGCCTGCTTCCCCCGGCAGGCGCGCCTCCGCCCCGGCCGAGCCGAATGCCTCGCCGGCCCGCCAGCCATCTGGCGGAGGAGGGTGGCGCCTGCGGGTCTCTGCGCCGGAGCAGGGGCCGGCGGGAGGGGCTGGGGCCCCGCCAGTCAGGGGCGCCGCTTCGGCCGGGGCGCCCGAAGGCCGAGGGCCCGGGCCGAGGGCAAAGCGAGGGCTTCGCTGACGCCCGCGAGCCCCACGGAGGCCGCCACGCCAGGAAGAAGGCCAAAAAAAAAAAAAGGAAAAAGGAAAGAAAAAGAAAAGAAAAAAGAAAAAAAAATATTTAAAAAATTTTAAAAAATTCGAAAAAATAATTAAAAATTCCACGTCAGCATCCGGCCACCGGCCGACGTCCACGTCATCGTCAGCCGGCCAAAATTGGCCGGATGGACTGAATTGGTACCAATAGTAAAAGGTTTAGGACTGAATTGGTCAAATTGAAAAGTTTAGGACTGAATTGGTACCAATGCAATAGGTTTAGGACTTTTTTGGTACTTTTCCCTCTTTTCTTCTTGAGGTAAATCGCACGATCCCTTTACAACCTCTAGCCATGGTTCCGAAAGTTTAACAAAGAAAGTCTTCGATACAAACTATTTTATATTTCCATATGGAGAAAGAATGAAACTTAGGCTTTTTGAAGGAAATATAGCTCTTATGGTATTTCTTAAGTACTTGAAGATGTGAAGGACCAAAAACAGGTAATAAAATAAATATTTTGACTAGGAACTAGCCATTTGTCCCATCTGCAAAAGTTGGTGCCTTTACTTGTTGCTCTGAAAGTGGAGGTTATGACTGTCCTAAAATGCATAGTTAATGCCTCTTAGCAGGAAAAGCGTGCTATACATAAGACGTTGTGTAAGTAGATGTCGTTTATAGGATGGAGGGGCCCTATCACCATCTTCTGTTACCATCTAAGAAAATGTTGTCCATGGTCACGTGACAACTTTATAAAACTGAAAGAATTCTTTGCTCCTTCCTTCCGAGACTCCCATAGCCCCTAACTCCATTTTCCATCACCGTCTTTAGGAAAGCAACCGCTCGCCTATGCACGTGACAATCACAATTGCTGACCCTCATCCCTCTCCTCCTCTTAGTTCTCATTGTCGTGACTCGTGGAGAGAAAATGGATTTAGAAGTAACCAACGGTCCTCAATCGGCGTAAGTTCTCCTAGGCTTTTACTTCACATGATATTGGGAAGTTCACTTCATTTTATTAACCTATCAAAACTGAGTCACCAGTAGCTACTAAGACTAGTTAGAGCCAAGTTAGATGTAGGAATATACTTCACATCCTACACAATCAAAGATCTAAGTACGAGACTTAATTATACTAGTTATCCAATTAATATCATTTCGGTATTTGAACTTGATTATTTGTCAACCAAGTGTCACATACAAGTTTTTTTTATATCCAATTATGAATTCTAAAGTTCTTATTTATTAAATGTACATGCAATGTTTTTGCGTTTATTATGATCCTAAAATGCAATCTACCCATTCAACTAAAATGAGGAAATCACCACATTGAAGCAATATAAAAGAATCATTTCATCAAAGATAGTAATAAAAAGAAAGAGTAAAAGATACTAAAAAAAAAGGCAATAAAATAATCCGATGCAAGTTGAGCAAAGAATATAATATGACATTGTTATTGAGTATCAAGACAACAACCCCATGAGTTAAATTCAAAATAAATCCAATTTCTTGAGAAAATGCTAATCTATCTAAACGCAAGATATCCATTAAAATCCCTAAACTATATGTATACCAACTATATGAAACTAAATATATTATTAAAATCTACAACCTAATGAAATGAAAGCCTGTTTTTCTAATCATTTTCCAATTTTTTGTATCAGAAATTTTTTATTTTTTATTTTATTGGGCCGGCCTGTACGCAAGCTTGATCTCTAGGTCGAGTGGGTTAGAATTTAAGAAAACATGTAGGCTCTTGTAAACGAAATGGGCTTGCTTGCTAAAGCCTAACCCGCGTATAGCCGAAACAAAGTCCAGATCTGTTAGACCAAATTAGGCTCATATTCACCAAACCAAGCTAAGCCCAATTTCATTAAGCTAATAAAACCAAAAAAGCTCATTAAGCCTAATTAAGCCTATTATGTTTATTCTCTATTTTTCTCTTTTCTTCTCCCTTTTTTCAATTTTATTTTATGCACTATGTCTCTTCACTTTGAATTCGGTGCTCTAAGCCAAAGAAGCTGTGGAAATAGCAGTTGCCAAAATGCCGTGACTGCTCAAAATTCATGATTAGAAATCGCAAACCCACCTGATGAATTGTTCTATAAATGCCGCGTCCCCATATGAGAATGAGACTATTGCAACGATTAACTACAACAGCCGCATGATAGGCCACTCTCAGAATCTGCAGTTAAAATTCTGATTGGAGGTGCACAATCCTAGTCTTGGGGAGAGATGATAGAATTCGACGAATGAAGAGAATTTCTTTGGGGTCACTTCTCGACATCAAAGACTGACGGCCTTGCCTTGGAAGCAACGGACTTTAGAAGCGAGTCAGTTATAGTTGGCTTTTTCCCATGCTGACCTCTGCCATCGAGAAGATCGTCAACAGCTTGAAGCTGTGCATATGAAAGCAGAGCTTGAAGATCCACTTTGCTGAATCCTTCAACATTGCCTGATGGTTGCCAACATTGCCTGATGGTTGCCATTTTCGCTGACTGATCATACAGAAACAGAGAAATATAATTAATTGAATCCACCCAATATCTTCCTAATTAGTGAAAAGAAAAGAAAAGGAGAGGATGGTGATGTCTCAGAAAGGTTATACTAAATGATACCCAAAGGTAAGTCTTAGTCCCGTCTCATGGATTTTCAGTTATAAAAGCCTTTCTCATTTTTTTTTTTCTGAGCATCATCAGTAGATGTTAAAGCTACCAGTCTCAAGGTCCGAGGTTGAAAGTGATTTACTACTGAACATCTAAACTTTACCTGAGCCTCACCTGAGCATGTTGCAAATTCAACCCACAACGCCTTTTACAATGTTCTCTTGTAATTGACAATGTTTAGGGTGATTTGGGGTGCAAGGACTTTTAGAGAACTCCATGGAGAAGGGGTTTTAACTTTTAACTCAACGTGTTTCGCCAAATGTACTCTGTCAGATGCCATAAGTTCTAAACAGATCTGAGCTGCTTAAATCGACTCTGTTTCTAACTCTTTTTGTTTGTTTTAAGCAATTCTTTGTTCATATGTAATCTTTCCGATGCATCTTCCTGGAAAAAAAAAGTAGGATTGCGGTCATATAGTTCTTTAAAAGTGATTGCATAAATTTCAATATGTACAACCTGTTTCAGACCATGTAAAACATGAAATGCTAAAAGCCAAAAAAACTAGCAGATAGATGGAAGCTAAGGCCTTGCTTGGTAAATTTTGTTTCCGTTCTCCGGAATAACTATTTATGTTCTTTTGTTCCAAGGAACGAAAAAAAGAATATAAATCTATTTGGTAAAATTTTTATTCTTATGAACAAAAGATCTATTTTTTTTTTATTCTTGGAAACAATTTCCTAGAATTTTTTTTTTTCTCTCTTCTTTCTTCTTCTCTTGCTTTTTTTCTTCTTTCTTTTGGCCGGTTGCTAGGCTTAGCCATGGCCCGTGCCGGTGATTGGCCAGACGAGGGTCAACGACCTCGCCGGAGCATCGCCAACCCCAAAAGATGCCGAGCCACAATGAGACTCGTTGGCCCGAGCTTCACCGTGGCTGGGCGAACTCGGCCTCGTCAGAACTGGGCGACATCAACCTCGCCCAGCCAAAGCAAGGCCGAGCCTTGCGAGGCAACAATGAGGCTCGGTCTTCCCAGACGGTGCAAGGCTCACTTGGCCACTGGCGAGGCTCGGCCTCACCCAGATCTAGTGAGACCAAGGCTCGCCATGGTGAAGCTAGCCTTTGACGAGCTCACAGGCCTCGCCTTGGCTTGGCGAGGCTCCGACGAGCTTGCTAGACCTCGCCCCGCCGTAGCCGGCGACCGGCCAAAGAGAAAAAGAAAAAGGAAAAATAAGAAAATATAATAAAAGAATTAAAAAAATCTAAAAATCAAGCCAAATGTATTTTTATTCTGGGACTAGAAACTTGGGAAGTTATCAAATGCATTCTTTTGCTTAGAAATTGTTCCCAAAAATAGAATTAAAAAAAAAATCTTTTTTGATAAAAAATTGTTCCTCCGAACAGAATCATTACCAAACGCGCCATAAGTTTCTACCTTCCACGATAAAAGTTGTGAAAATATCTAAACTATCCTCTATAGAAGGAAATCACATAACATAAGTTGAGCTAGCTAGGTCTCAAAAGTGTGATTTTCTGCTTCTCATCAAATGCAACACATACTAGACAATGATAAAATGAAGAAAAAGCATCCTTCGAAAGAAAATTGAATTAGAATTATTAGTAGATAGATGAACCCATGAACCCTGCGCAAAACAAGAGAGCACTTCACGCAGCAAATGTCATGATGACTGAGGAATTGCGTATGCTTGATGTAACAAGACTCAAACGATCAAAATCAGTTGATGCCATTGTAGAGGCTCAATACCAGCATAATACACGTCTTGCAAGCTACTTCAACAACTGAAAAGTGATTAAGGCAATCCCATCATTTGTTACCTACTTTTTGATAAATATCTAATTTATCCAATATTGTGCATCCAATGTTAAACAATTCTAAATCAAGGAAGTCATGTCTAGCATTTTACTGTCTACCTTGAAGGTTATTACATAGTATCCATACTAAATGTTTCGTAAAAGATGTTTGCCGAAGTGTTCATAATGGCCATGCAATTTGCAGTAGCAATTGATACTGTGCTATCATAAGAGAATACTTTTTGTTGTCATATTATACAAAATTATTACCTTTTTTTCCGCCAACACAAACACACCGGTTAAAACTACAACACCATCTAATTCAGTAAACAAAATGCACCAACAAATAACATACCAGTAGTGACTCATAAAATTAGATAAATTTCACATGACCATCTTATAATTACTATTGAATGCAAGAAACTAACTTAATTGATGACATGGTCAGTGACCCCGTATTCTCATTCCCCCTCCTTGGAGCAATGGAATCAAATTCATGAAAAAAGAGAAGGCAAGGTGTTGCATCTACTGCCTTCGAGAATATGTCAACCTGCAGTTTTCTAATTGTCGTCACTCTCAAATATTCAAAATCTCTCCATTTTGCTGACAAGGATCATAATAACACTACA
This sequence comes from Eucalyptus pauciflora, assembly GCA_007663325.1. Lineage (NCBI taxonomy): Eukaryota > Viridiplantae > Streptophyta > Magnoliopsida > Myrtales > Myrtaceae > Eucalyptus > Eucalyptus pauciflora. The sequence continues at coordinate 1,347,411 of VMYD01000397.1, read as the reverse complement.
TCATTTAACAACCTGAAACTCGTAGTAAAATCCTCACGGATGGACCAGTTATAGGAACAAATCAAACGTTGAAGATATCTAGACAAAACATCAAACAGGTAATGAAGGACTCTCGGCGAGACCGATTTTTTAACTTCAATTAATCGAGATCAATAAAATCCCGAAGATTCTCCCTTCGACTGAAACGAAACTCGCGAACCCGCTTCAGACAACTTCACTCTCCTATATCTCGGTTTGAAGGTGGATGCACACAGATCCCGAACAATGGAGCAGAGCGATGAGGAGATTCTGAGCACGTAATCGACTCTAAAGGTCGATCGGAATAGAAACGACCTGGCAGGGGTAGTGCCGATTCCTATCCTCCTTGGTTCCCTTCAGCCGAGCTCTTCGATGGCCAAATCCTTTTTCAAGCGACCGTCCAGCATCCTCTCCTTCTCGCTCTCGGCTGACTCTCCTTCTCCCCCGTGAATCTCTCTTCAACGGCCGCCCTCTCCGAAAACCGGTGGCGTCTCTCCTCCTCCAGTTATGCGAACAGGATCCTCTTGAGGCGAGCATCCTTTCCAGCGAAGATGTGCATCGGCGAGCAGCTCCTATCTCATCTTTTCCTCTCGGATCAGCACGCTCCCCTCGCCTCACCGATCGAATCTTTCTGTTATTTCCCTCGCACGCCAGCTAGCACGGCTCTAGAAGGTGCTGGCTCAGCTTTCGTCACGGCTTGTCGCGCCTCCTTCGCTCACAGACGCACGCACGCTTGGCCTATCTTTCTTCCGTGCGTCACAGACGGTGTGCTCGCTGGGGAAGTTGAGGGGGAAGCGCGCGAGGGAAGAGAGTCTGGGGCTGGGCTTTCTTTTTGTTTGGTTCTATGATGGGCCAAGGAAATACAAAAGGAGATGGGCTAAAAAAGAAATGAAGAGATGGGCCCAAAGAATTAAAAGAAATGGGTTGGACTAATGGAGGGAGGGGGGGTTTAGAAGGCTGAAAACTTTGCTAAGGGGCCGGGCCCACACGACTTCATTTCGCCTTTTTTAATATCGTTTTCTTATTTATTTTTTTCATATTATCTTTTTTATAAATTTTCAGATTTTTGTAAAATAAATGGATACCTAAAACATTGATAAAAATTCGAGCATTGACAGCAACGACCGGAGCAAATAATATCGTGTTTACCCTCCAATGAGACTACCTATAATGGTGTCGGAGGCCAAGGGGGTGATGTTGGGTTTTAGATACTTAACTATTCCCACTTGCCTATGTATGGGCTGTTGTGCTTGTAGATAAATCTCACATGACTTTAAGAGTGGGGATGTTGGTTTTTATTTACGTATCCGATCCCATATTGCCTAACTACGACTTATAGCACTTAAAGTAAGCGCGGGTGAGCTGTGACCAAAGCAGGCAATATTGCGCTCAAGCCTGGACGGGGATGTCTGCGACAATAAGGCAAAACTTCAAAGAGTAAGACAATGGTCAAGTCGAGCTTGATGCAATGAGACCACTTGTTGAAGAATAGTTGTTAGAGAGCTTACACATCTAGTATGCTAGTTTCAAGAAGGGGTTTTAACCCTTACAACCGCTAAACTGGATAAACTACTTAATCATCTCATCTATTGTTGACAATTTGTCCAAATTCCATAGATACAAAAAGATGATTTGAAATGTAGACACTCACCTACAGAGATGCAATAGTTATTTCACAATTTTTGGTCTTCAATCTCTTCAACAATTTCCCAACTTCGACGTCCAATTTTTATGTAGAAAAAGCCCACATGATTTCTACAAGTTCCCTTCGCCATATAGCTCAGTTTGCAAGTCGAAAATCTCTTCAATTTGGCCGATCCGAATTTCCGCTAATTTTTCCGCGACGTTCAAATGATTTTCTGTAAAAATCTCGGAATCTCTAAAAATTATTCAGAGGATGAGTCAACATTCCTAAAATAGGTCATGACACCACAGAATTTTCAATTTTTAAAATCCAACTTGAATTCGTGGTTAATTTCACTCAGGCGCGTTTTTAGCGTGACCTAAACTACTGGGTAATTTTAAGAGATTTTCAATGCAAATGACCCGTGGTCGATTTTCTTCAAGCCACACTGAAATCACTCGACACATTGGTGACTCTCGGTGTTCGTGAAAATATCAAGGTTTCAATTATGGGCACAAGGTACCCAAAACGACAGAAAATCGGTCTAGTGCCGTTCGACGAGAATTTTGCAATTAGGTGGAATCACCCAGACTTTGATCACACATCTCAGTCGAATAAACCTATCTTTGATCTCTGATCGACTTTGACAATGCTGTAATGATTCTTGCAGACTAGCACGGTCGAGCAGTCGACTTCTGGTTAAATTCTCAAGTTCATTGCATTAAAATCTCTTAATGACTTTCCCAGATAGTTTAGTCATCTCACGAGTGATCGGCTTTGAGAATAGCACTATAGACGCGTTGATGAAAGGCCTAATTTATTCAATTGAAAACAATACTGAAAATCCAGGATGTCACAGGCATGGTATCGCTACTATAGTGATGGGTGAAGGTAGGCCCGGTACCGCAATTCGAGGTGCCTGTATATGCTTTGGAAGTAGTGTATGGAGAGGGCACTGCAAAACCAAGAGGTGAGGGATGGACCCGGTTACTCCCGATTTTGAAGGCTTAGGATCACCTGAGTATTCTACGGTAGACTCTAGCGAGAATGTGGAAGGAGGAGAGTTCGTCGAGCAGGAGGAGAATCCAGATGAGGACTCAGCGAAGGACTGAAACCTCACCCCTGATTTTAGATTTCGTTGTTGAACTAGCTTGAGTAGAACCGGACTTGGTAGTTGATCTTGTATATATTTGCATAATGGTTTGCAATGTATATAAGTGTGTGGTTGTTTCCGGTTTCAAGTTTTTAGTCCTACATTCCTATCCCATTGTTTTATTGTTTGGGGATTTTATTATATGCTTCTGCATGCACATATTAAATGAAAGGGTCGGCGATGCGTCCTAGGACGTCGCTATTAATCGATCAGGTGAGGGATGGGCATGCGTTCGAGGATCGGGGCGTGACATAAGTGCTGGCAAATGGATGGAAGCTACTTTTTTACCTTCCTTGATAAAACTTTAAGGATATCTAGTCTCTCCTGTATTGAAGAAAAATCACAGAATAGAAGTGTTCAAACTTGCCAGGTCTCAGAAGTGCACCATCAAGTAAGTCCCGGTTTACTACTTCACACCAAATGCAACTCGATTAGAACTAAAAGCACATAACTGGACAACTATAAAATAAAGAAACAGGATCTCAAGAAAGGAAAGTGAATTGGAGTTATTAAGAGATAGATGAACTCCTAAAGGAAAACAAAAGACCACCTCATGCTACAAGAGATGTCATGACAGATATGAGAAATCACCTTATGCTCGATGTCACAAGACTATAAGAATATTGATGTTATTGTAGAGGCACAGGTCTACAAAGATGTCATGACAGATATGAGAAATCACTTTTGTAATTGAAAATTTATGCAATCCCATCTTTTGTTACCTTCTTGGATACATATGTAGTTTATCCAATACCATGTATCCGAAGTTAAACAGTTCTAAATCAAGTAAAAGTCAAGTCTAGCATTTTATAGTCTGCCTTAAAGGTTAATAACATAGTCTCCATACTAAATGCTTGGTAGAAAATATTTGTCAAAGCATTCATAATGGCTGTGCAACTTCAAATAGTAGTTTACAGTTAGTGTGCTATTGGAAAAGTGTACTTTTTGTTGCCATGTAAGATGAAATCATTACCTTGTTTGTGCAAACAACAATGGACTGGTTAAAACTTCAACACCATCTAATATAGTAAAAAAACTACACCAATGAATAACAAACCATTAGTGAGTCATACCATTGAATATATTTCACTTGACCACCTTATAAGTGCTATGAATGCAAGAAACTGACTTGATTAATGACATGGTCGGTGAACCCCTTATTATCCTTCTTTGGAGTAATGTAATTAATTTCATTGAAAAGGAGAAGGCAAGCAACTACAGCTGCTGCCTTCGAGAATATATCCAGAACTTGTATTTTCTAACTGCCGTTACTCTCAAATATTCAAAATTTCTCCATTTTGTTGACAAAATCAATGCCATCAATGTGCAAAGTAGGAAATCCAGTAGACATTTGATCACTAATTCCAAATTTTTAGTAGCTTCAAATATTTTACTTCTTTAATCTTTCTCTTAATCAAATGACCATAGACGATCCTCTCATTCATGCATTAGAAACTCATCAACCGTTTTAACTCGGCCTCTTTAGTGGTTATGGGAGGATCCTCATTACTGCTGCTAGTTATTCTATTTCGATTGCTAGCATACCTTAAGAGACTATATTAAATGCATGCAAAAGCAACATAAGAAAGCACAAAATGTGAAATGTCTGGAAATAACAAAGTATGATGCAAGATTGCACAATGGAATTCAATCAGCATCAGTGTAGTTGAAAAGAAGCCTCTTATAACTTGCTCAACAGTACCAATATATTCATTCAACAGCTCAGCCTTTCACTGATATGGATTGAAGAGAACAATCTGTTGTTGCAGCACCAACAATGTGTGACTTGCCAAAGCCCAGATGTCCATTTAAATGAAAATTTGACCATGGCCTTAGAGGAACTTGCCCAAGAACATTTTATCAGCAAATATAATAATGATAGACACGAAGATGAAATAGGTTTATTTAACAAGTTAACAATGACCACATTTTAGTAGAGAGAGAGAGAGAGAGAGAGAGAGAGAGAGAGAGAGAGAGAGAGAGAGAGAGAGAGAGAGAGATGGGGAAAGGTGTAATGAGCCACCAGAAAGAATAAACAAAAGCTACAGCTGAGACAACCAATGCAGTTATACAAGCTTTCTTGAACATAATCCATGCATAATTTAGCTCACTCACAAGAATGCATCAGGAAACAATGGTAAGTAGTTAAGCCTGACAATCTCAGGTAATCCTAGCATCTTAGTGAAGATTCTGTAGAGCCTGACCATAGGCTCCCTTCACTAGATTGTTAATCTGCCAAAAGAGGTTTAGACAGCTTAACATCAAAAGATGACTTTGACGTTACACAGAAAGTCGAGCACTTAATGGAAAACAGATACTTAAGAACCTACACATAGATTAGTATTGGTCATCTAGATACTCGATCAGGAATGACACTCGTAAAACAATAATAGGATCATCGCACATGTTGAGTATGAGGAGCAACTTTTTTTCTAACAAAATAACGAATTCCTCATCCAGCAAGATAAAGTGAATTAAGCGATCAAATATCATGAAGTATGTGACAAGCACACTCAAGAATATAGAGGAAGTCACGGTAAGCCAAGAGGTCTTGTTAATTGAGGAATCAAGTTGAGAAGAGTAATGTTGTTGGCCGTAGGTGAATAATCGTGTGATGATGTGGGTTAGATCGAGAATACCACTGAATTTGGAATCGGTTGTGCTCACTGAGTCGTAATTCAACATTACTACCTAATCTAGATTGTGCTCGCTGTGCCTTAATTAAGCATTACCACTAAAGTATGGTTGTGTCCACTGGACCATAATCTACCACCGAATTTGGAATTGGTTGTACCTGTTGAGCCGTAATTCAGCATTAGCCGCCAAAGAATTAGTAAGCCATGCCCGCTGAGCTGTAATTCAGCATTACCACCAAAGTTTTAGTAGGCCGTGCTCGTTGAGCCGTAATTCAACATTGAATTTGAGTAATTGAGATGACTGTGTAGGCCGTGCTCGATGAGCCGTAATTTAGCATTGAATTTGAGTAATTGAGATGACCGTGTAGGTTGTGCTCGTTGAGCCATAATTCAGCATTGAATTTGAGTAATTGAGATGATCGTGTAGGCCATGCTCGTTGAGCCGTAATTCTGCATTGAATTTGAGTAATTGAGATGACCGTGTAGGCCGTGCTCGCTGAGCCGTAATTCAGTATTGAATTTGAGTAAATGAGATGAGCCGACCAAGAAAGGGTCAAGATGACATGTAATCGACTAGGTCAATTGATCAATGATTTGATCCGATGTTATGAATTGATTGAGTGATGTGATTTAAGGCATCTGTAAATAATGTTGATTTGCAGGATGGAACTGAGGCCAAGGTAAGTCCTCTGATTCATGTTGTGCTTAGGCAGATTTTAGGGCGTATTGCCTTCCTAATCGAGTCTTAGGGGGTAGAACTTGCTAAGACGTTGTCTCATTGGTTATTGTATAACCATTTTCAGGCCCCTAGTTGAAAGCGGTGGGGAACTCGAGGCCCAAAGTTCAGAAGGTGAAGCCTGGAGAATTGGTGAGCATGTCTGACTAGCTAGTCCTAGGACATTTCTCTTTTGTTGAAAGCCGATTCCTTTTTGTAGGCTTCTGTGTATAAACCTGTGTGTTTATAAAAAGGTATTTTGTGAAAAATTGGCCCTACTTTCCTATTCCATTGTTTTATTGTTTGAGGTTATTTATATGCTTCCGCATGCGTATATTAAATGAATGGGTCGATGATGCGTCCTGGGACATCGCTATTATTCGACCGAGAATGGATGGACACGTGCTCGAAGGATCGTGGTGTGACATTAGTCCCTCAAATGTCTACCACTGGATTGACTTAACAAGATCTATGAAATAAATTATGTACTTTGATTAACCTAATTATGAATACTGGGAATAAGTACTTCAACAAACAAAAACTATGGTTAATACTCAATACATCAAGCCATCGAATGCCTAAGCGGAGTAGGACTATTAGCTTGAAAAAATTTCCCAGCAAACAACTTTTAAGTTGCTCATATAGATCCCCACCATTACACTTGAAGACATTTCAGCATGAATAGTTGACTGCATTCCAGGAATCTTCATAAATAGATGAAGAAAGCTAATAATTATTGCTGGAGAACCAGAACTTCAACTTTCACAATGGGAATACTTGAAAATTGCAACTATAACCATTCTCATCAGAAGTGGAGTAAAGTTGATAGTGATCTTTGGTTGTGCAACATCTGATAATCTCAGTTCAATCTCTGGAACTATAGGAAACAAAGATTATACAAAAGGGAGCAACCCCAGTTGTTGCATTTGCCTAATTTAATTCATCTAGTAGTCAGGATCATCAAATTCCTAGACCCAACTAAAAATAGCAAAGGAAAAAGAAAAATACATATCATCAGCACAACAAATGAAAATTCAAGAATGTAAATGCCTTATTAGGCAAAAAATACATCTCTCCATGTTTTTCCCTGAATTCAAATTTAGATTGGTTCTTTCTAACACGCATGACCAAGGTGAAATGAGACAAAATAGATAGACCATTTATCAACTCAAAAATAGCGCACAACATAAAAAGTGAAAACTCAAGCCCAAGAGATTCTCAATCAAAATCGTTTTATATGGCAAGCTTGTTGTGATGCTGCAAATCTCACTAAACCTAACCGAAATCACTTGTCATCTAACGCTTGCAATCACAGAGCAACACATAATTCATTCACCTAGTCGAAATGGGGATAACAAAGTCTCTAGAAGTATACATTGTGCTACCTTGATTCAAGTTGCAAAACTAAAGAATACAGTCCTACAACAACCTTCAAATTTTTTCAAGTTCACATAAGTGCGATATTACTACCATCCCCAATATATAGCCTCAAGCCCATTACAAAAACCACAGCAACAGTAGTTCAACAACAATAGACCTACCCCAAGCTGACACAATGAACAACTTGAAATAAACAAGGACCTCCAAGTTCCCAAAAAATTCCAACTTACCTGTATGATCGTTACTTGGTCCCTTAAGAATTTTATATCAGCAACAAGGACTTCTAGACTTGATTTAGCATTTTCTAGGTTCTTTTGTAGAAGAGTTGTGGCCTGCAACATGAATTAATTCAATAAATAAGATACTTGACATCATTATTGGAGATAAAGGGACATTACTTCAACTTGAGTACCACTTCGCACGAATACTCCAACCTAACATTTTCCCCCAACCATAAACAAATTGAATCAATATGTTCGATGTAAGCTCTTAAATATATGCCTTTAGAAACTTCAAAATCAGCAAGCAGTGTTTGCATCCACAATAAAGAACCCTAAGAACCGGTCAGTTTGGCACCTATTATTATCTTATGCGTCTTAGAAGTTTTGATTGTCTTAGCTTTTAAAACAACTACACAATTATTGAGATCAACATGGGCTCTCCAAAGCACTGACCCAAATTCTTAGGAACATTGCTTCTAGAGGTGCATTTGTGAAGGAAAAAAGACAATCAAACATTCCATATTCGGTCAAGTGCACCAAAAGTAGTTCCTAATATGGCAAGAATAAGACTACCGTATCTTCTACATGCCTTGTAAAGATTAAAAGGACTTATATGATCAACTAAGAGTCGAGGAGAAAGAAGATATTTTAACATGCAAATTTTCTAGCATGATATGATTATGAGAAAATTTTAGTTCACATCACACCTAAAAGATGACTGATAGACTGTCAAGGATTCCAAATGAAAAGGAGAAACTGTGAAGTAAAAAATTGGTGTTTTAATGACAGTAAAGAGAACTTCAGGGGATAAAATGAGAAAGACTCTGCGTTGGAAAAATACTTAGTTAAAATACTTGTACTAAAAAGCTTTCAACTTGAATTTCAATCTTAAATTCAAGTTCTGAGGCTATGGTTCAATCTTTCAGTAGTATAGACACATCCTCGTTGCACACACATAATGACATGCTCGATCATAGGTCACTTTGCTATAGCACATCTAACCGTTCTTCTGGGGCTCAAAGAAAATTTGGGATCCAACGAATGAAATATCTGAGTATAGACTTGCAGGTTGGAAAAGTGAATGTCAATAAAAGGGAGGTTCACTTTGGTATAAAGCACACTTTCCAATTGGCCGGTTTGCCTTAGTCATTATGCGGGGTCCTAGTTGAGTATCAAATAAACCAGAGCCTAAACAAGAGGATATGTTTGTGGCCAAATGGAGTGGTGAGGTGAAGTAATTGTGGCATCAAGGTGGCCTAATTTAAAATGATTGATCAATTCAAATCCTGGATTTTTGTATTGAGAGAGATAGCACACCTTATTTATGTAATATTAGAGAGTTGAAGGTTGTAGCCTATTTGAGGTAGAAAACCTTAGTGTAGAGACAGATGAAGGCAGGACATATTACTACTTGTGCGCCTTGTTTATGTTTTAGCAGAGAGGCTAAGATGCCCGGCTACCTCATAGTTAATTTTTTTGAAGGACTAATGGTGCAGAATAAATCTAGCAGATTCTTGTGCACTATAGAGATATGCAAAATAACAGCACGTGAGCAGGAAACTTTGTTAATGGCAGAAAGTACTAGGATGTACAATTTACCACTTGCACGGAGACTGGTGACCAGACGAGAACAAGATTGTCAAACTTTAGTTCTCACACATGGTTAGCTGGTATGAAAGAGACAGGGAAGGACTCTATCCAAAGAAGGCAAAGGCTATTAGTTGCTTACAAGATGAAAACCACATGAAACCATTGGGCACCACAGGTTTTCCAAATGAGTGATTGCCTTGGGAGTGTTTAAAAGTAGCCGATATACAAAAAGAAAAATGAAGGATGCATACAAATCGATACTAGCTATAGCAAAGTCAACGACAATCCTCAGGTCACCCACTTATTATGTTGCCATTGGACCAAATCTCCTCAGGACATGGATCTATTAAAGAGCCGAAGACAAGATGGTGACCACAGAATTGAGTCATATCCTATCTAAATCTCAACATTTTTGTCAGTTGATAGATAGAAGTAAGAGAGGCTTTCAATCTTGCATGAAGGGAAGATGGATTTAGACTTCAAATTATGGTTTACTCTTTGTAAAATTAATTTCTTACCTCGACTTTGTCAGATTCACTCTTGTTTAAATAACTCTATTCAAAGGTTGCTCCCACTTGGTGTGTTAGCAATTAAATATTGCTTTCCAAAGAATATTACAATAGCAATGAAGCATTGTCCTATTCGAATGAAGGAACACATGAAAGATAGTACTACCAGCTTTGAGCTCCCTTAAGTGTTTAGTGAAGAATTGAAAACAACTAATATGAAACGGTTTTAAAAAAGAGAAAACAAGAGAACTCCTAAATTAGACACATCTCCACCTTTCTTTTGTCACTTTTAGAGACAGTTTTAAAAAAGAGAACAAAAGAACTCCTTAATTAGATACATCTCCACCTTTGTTTTGTCACTTTTTTGAAACTGTTTCAAAAAACATAAAACAAAAGAACTCATGAGTTAGACACATCTCCACCTTTCTTTTGTTACATTTTTTGCAATACCATTAACTAGGCTCTGAAATAGAATAACAAGCAAAACAATACCTTGTCCTATACTCTTGCATTTTCTCAAAGGACAAGAAAGATCCACAGTAGTGATAATTTTTAAATAGAACCTAAATGCAGATAAGTCCTAACCATTTTAAGATAGCCAATTGAAAGCATCTAATGTGTCACACCCCGATCCTCAGACACGCGCCCATCCTCACCTTGGTTGATTTTAAAGCGCGATATCCCATAACTAAGTATCGCCGACCCTTTCTTTTTATTACGCATGCGGAAGCAGTTATAAATTCCCAGACAATAAAACAATGGGATAGAAAAGCAGACCATATTTTGCATATTGAAATTCACAACTAAACTTTTATTAACAGCACAACTCATAGTATATTTACAATACTATTTACAGCATAAAAGTTTCACACCTATCTATACTAAGACAGGGTTCACAAAAGGGATGAGATCTCAATCCACATCCGGGTTGTACTCAAGAGCCCTTTCTGGATCATCTTCTTCATCCAAGATCTTTCTTCTCCTTAGGTTCCTCCTCCTCAGCTCCTCATCAGGGTCCTGAAATGTTGTCCCACAACCGGGATGAGACTACGTCTCAGCAAGTTTTACCCCCTAAGACTCGATTAGTAAGCCAATACACTATGGGTTGCCTAAACACGCACAGGTCAGAGGACTTACATTGGCCTCAGATTCCACCTATAAATCAGTATAATTCATAATAGGCACCCAACTACTCATAACAAATCGAACTAGTCGATTACATGTCACAGAGCACACGTGCATTCTTTAAGGTACTAGTTCACCAAAGTGATGCATCAAATTACCGAGCCCACGTGTCTCTCCCAAGATGCCTCACTTAATTCCCTAGGCCCACGTGCATTCTCTAAGGCACTCGTTCACCAAAGTGATGCATCAATTCACCGAGCCCATGTGCCCTTTTTACGATGCCTGGGGCCACGTGCATTCTTTAAGGCATTCGTTCACCAAAGTGATGCACCAATTCACCGAGCCCACGTGCCCTTTTAGATGCCACACTAATTCACCACTCCACCATCGATACTGACAATTGCTACCCAATCATTTCCCATCACATAATTGAAATGAACCAATTAGGACCATGTCATAAAATTCACAATTTAAATCAATTTCATATAAATTGAAGCTCAATTAAATAAACGGACTGCACCACGACAATCAGCATGAAATTCCAATCATCGGCCATCCCGGTTGAATTTTCCGAAAAATAATTAATTAAATAATTAATTTCGAAAATTAAATAAATAAATATTAAAAATCCAATTTAGGCCCATAATGCCTGATTGGAAGCCGAGACAAGCCCGAAAAATTACCAAGACTCGTTCAATAAATAACATGGCATGCCTACTCGCTAATGTCTATTTCTAACCACCTAACATGCATCATTAAGTCTCTAATTTAATTTATCTAAATTAATCTAACAACCTAATTGCATTTAACTAATCTAACCAACCCTAAGTATAATTGGTAAACTAAGAAAGCATTAGTGAGTAAAACTCACTTGGCAAAAGCGGAGACCGAATCACCGTGACGGTGACGTGACGGCGGCCAAAATCAAACTTTCAACGATACCGACGAGCTTGGGCCAGGCCAAGAAACCTTGCAAGCCTGTGGAAATTCTGGGCTAATTACACTTGGGCTTCAAATCGTGGGCTGAAATGCCAAACTCTTGTGCCGAAGATGGGCTTCAATTTGCTAGACTTGTTGGGCTTGAAGACTGTAGGAGATGGGCCTCAAATTAATTTGCGGAAATTGGGCCAAGGTTGCTGGCTTTGCTAGGCTTCGGAGCTGAACTTGCTGGGCCTGATTTGCGGCCCAAAAGAGTTGAACGTGCGGCCGCCCAACTGAGGAAATCACGAAGCTGCTGGGCTGGCTTCGACACTTCAATGGGTCAGAAGGAACGCAGCTTCGAGGTTGCTGCTTTTGACCGAGACGGGCCGGGCCGTGAACGCGTGGAGTAGAAGAGAAACGGTGGCGTGCTGGCGTGCGAAGGAGCTACTGTAGGTGAGATGGCTTCGCTGGCATGGCTTGTGGTCAACCGAGGGCCTTCGGTGGCCTGATGTTGACCATGAAGTTGCTAGTCATGGACGTGTGGATGATGGAGAGGAGCTGGGCGTTTGGTGGTTTCGCTGGCAACAACAAAACGAAGTGGAGCTCGGCGAACTGAAGACGCGCGGATGGCTGAGCTGCTTCGGTCGACTTGCTGCTGGATGAGGGAGCAGCGAAGGAGAGGAGCTAGGTTCGTGGCCGCGTGGATGAAGGGCAGCACGGCAAGGAGTCAACCACTCAGTTTTGTTGGACTCCTTTGTTGACCGCACTTGGCAGAGAGATGGACGCTTCTTGAACGATGGAGGCTAAGGACGTGGAGATGGGCTGAGCTTCAGAGGTATTCCAAGGGAAATGAAAAGCAAAGTGAAAGCATGCGCAAGAGGAGTCGGTGAATGGCGTACCGAAGGAGGTTTGAAGATAAAGGGGACAAAAAGTCAATGAGCTTATCTATCTAATTTAATGTTTGTCCCCCAAAAGCACCCATGTCTATCCCTTGGTCCTTTACTTCTTTTTAGACAAATAAATCCACCAAATAATCCCATTTTTAGCCAAGAATATTCAGCCATCCCACAGCTTCGAATTTTACGTTTTTGGTCTTCAATTTCTTCGACAAAATCCCAATCCGACGTCCAATTTCAATGAAGAAAAAGCCCGTATAATTTCTACAAGTGCCCCTTGTCAAATAGCTCGGCTTGCAAGTCAAAATTTCCTTTAATTTAGCCCATCTGAATTTATGCTATTTTCCCCGACGTCCAAATTGATTTTCCGTAAAAATCTCAAATTCGACGGAATTTCTCAAGAAGACAAGACGACGTCCTATAAATGAACCGTGACATGCTCGAATGTCCGATTCCCTAAACCGAATTCAATTTAGTGGTTAAAATCGACCGAACGTGATTTTAGTCCGACCCGACCTATTGAGTAGCGTTTTAGGGATTTTACCACGGTTATATCCCTTAACGGCTTCACCCAATAGATCAGTTAACTCATGAGTGATCAGCTCAGAGAAAAAGGACCATCGGCGTGTCGACGAGATGCCCATTTCATATATTCGGAACGGGGTCGAAATTTGGGATGTCACATAATGCATGACCACCAAACATGGGAGGTAATATCAACGTTTTTCAATGACAAAACCGATGAATAAGTTATAACGTGAAAGATGCTACACCTAATCAGCATGTTCCTCGTGCCATTAAATGACAAAGTTTCCTAACATGGGGAGCATAAACAAGGCATACTATTTAGTGATGTGCACCAACACTGTCAATTCCATAAATTTGCTAAGGAAGCATATTAGAAGGAAATTCACTTTCTTATTCTATTTCTATATGAATGTTGATGTAATTTGCTCTGTGGTAACTGCAATGATTTTCAAGATTCAAGAACCTCGCACTTTTAGCACAAGGTTGTCCATCAAATGACAAAGTTTCCTAACATGGGGAGCATAAACAAGGCATACTATTTAGTGATGCGCACCAACAGTTTCAATTCCATAAATTGGCTAAGCAAGCATATTAGAAGGAAAATCACTTTCTTATTCTATTTCTATATGAATGTTTATGTAATTTGCTCTATGGTAACTGCAACGATTTTCAACCTTCAAGAACCTCGCACTTTCAGCACAAGGTTTTCCATCAAGGTAACCCTTAACCAAATTGTTGGGGTCCTTAGAAGGGTAGCTTATCATTGAAAAAGCAAATAACCACCACTTTCCCATCAACTTGGGGGAAAAAAAGGAAATTCCACCATAATCTAATTTACACAGTTAGAAGTAAGAGTTGCACGAGACAACGAACCTCACCAGAACCCTTCTTGGGCCACAAAGTAGCCACTATGTCTAACCAGTTCTCAAAATCAGTTATTTTTGCCTGGCATTTGATATAGACATGGAGTTAATAACGCAGTAAGAAACAAATAAAAATGTGTCATTCTAACGAAGTAAACACTAACATACTAACAAAATGATCAAGTTCATAGTATACGCTCAGATCTACCAAGTGTTGTAGTTGCTGCCTTTGAGAATATACCTGAAACCTGTAATTTTCTAATTGGCGTTGCTCTCAAGTATTCAAATTTTCTCCAGTTTGCTGACAAAATCAATACCATCAATGGGCAGAATAGAAAATCCAGTCAACATTTGATCACCCATTTTAAATTTCTAGAAGGGAAAAGTTTCAAATATGTTTTAACACAATCTTTCTCTTAATCAAATGGTCATAAAGGATCCTCTCATTCATGAGCAAGGAAACTCCTCAACCATTATAACTTGGCCAATTCAGTAGTTATGGGAGATTCTTCGTAGCTATTGTTAAAAATGATATAATTAGAACACCTTGTTTGCAGGGGAAGGTTCCTAGCCGCTGCTTCTAGCTATCATATTTCAACTGCTAGCATACATGAAAGGACCTCTATTAAATGCAAACAAAAGCAACAGAAGAAAGCACAAATTTGTGAAAGTCTGGAAATAACAAAGTTTAATATGAAATTGCAAAATGGAATTCAATCAATATCAGTGTAGTTGAAAAGAAGCCTCTTACGGGTTGCTCAAAAGTTCCAATATACTTATCCAACATCTCAGCCCTTTCACTGATATGGATTGAAGAGAACAAGCTGCCATTGTTGCACCAACAATGTGTGTCTTGCCAAAGGCTGTACGTCCACGTAAAAGAACATTTGACATTGGCCTTAGATGAGCTTGTGCAAAAACACTTCATCAACAAATATAAGAATGATAGACATGAAGATCAAATAATTTTATTTAACAAGTTACATTAACCACATTATTAGCACAGAGAGAGAAAGAGAGAGAAAGGAAATGTGTAATGTGTCATGCTCCGATCCTCGAACGCGTGCCCATCCCTCACCTGGTCGATTAGTAGCGATGTCTCAGGACGCATCGCCAACCCTTTCATTTTAATATGCGCATGCAGAAGCATATAATAATCTCCAGACAATAAAACAATGGGATAGAAAAGTAGGGCCATATTTTGTTTACAACTGAAACACCACAACCACACTTTTATACAAAGCAAACCACATAGTATATATCACAATACTATTCACAGAACTTTGATCTATCACATCAATTCACAACTAAGGTTTGCAAACAAGATGGGATCTCAGTTCTCATTGGGGTCATACTCAGGATCCTCCTCGAGGTCATCGTCTGATTCCTTTTCAGGTTCTTCTTCCTCTTCTTCTTCAGGGTCCTCCTTGAGCTCTTCTTCCTTAAAATTCACCTCAGGCTCATCCTCAGGTTCCTCCTCGGGCCATTCCCATACCTGATCCCCCTCCGATTCCTCCTCTTGCTTGACTATCTCCCCTTCCTCTTCACTCCAGTTAGCGCCCCCGGTTGAGTACACAGGAGTACTAGCATCATTCTCTAGATTAGGGTCTTTAGCATCAGTCACTGCTCCATCTTTGGGGTCTGCAGTCCCTTTACCGAAAGCTTCCTCTAAAACGATCAAAGGCACATCCTTTTCTGGCATGGAACATTCCCTTCGCCCATCAAAATATTCATGGTACCATGATCAATACTCGTGGGGCCTCAAGTCATCTACACCCATGTCAACCCAGACGGTCGACTTAACTAGAACGTACTCTAGTCCTTTAGGGTGGGGGTGTATTAGGAAGTGAATTTCTATCTCGGTAACTTCTTCGGGTATGCCAGAATGCATGGGAGGACGAGGAGGTGGAGGTGCTGCCATCTAGGGGCCTGAAATGGTTGTATAATAACCAGTGAGACAAGGTCTCAGCGAGTTCTACTCCCGAAGATCCGATTAATAAACTAATATGCCATAAAGGTTGCCTATGCACGACACGGGACATAGGTCTTACATTGGCCTTAGATTCCACCTGCAAGTCAATATAGTTCAATAAGCATTCAATCAAACACCCCAGATCAAAATATCGATCAATCGACCTAGTCAATTACATGTCAATCAGACCATTCCTAGTCATTCTAGCCATTGCTATCCGTTCTCAAACTGATATTTCTAATCACCGAGCCACATGCATTCTCTGAGATGACATGCTTAATCATCAAGCCACGTGCATTCTCCGAGGTGATATATATCTAGTCACCAAGCCACTTGCATTCTTTGAGGCGACATATATCTAGTCATCAAGCCACGTGCATTCTCCGAGGCGATGTATCTAGTCACCGAGCCATGTGCATTCTCCGAGATGATTTTCCTAATTACCGAGCCACGTGCATTCTCCGAGATGATTTTTCCTAATCACCGAGCCAAGTGCATTCTCCGAGGTGATATATTGAATCATCAAGTCAATGCATTACCATGTTTATCTCCTAGACGACATTCTTAGTCATCGAGCCGACATGACACAATGCATAATCAATTTCACATGTAATTACCAAAATTGACCAATTTTAATGAAAATTACTCATCCACACAAATTCACTCAATTGGCACAATCTGGTATTCAATTAAAGAAACAGAGATCACCACTGTGATCAGCATGAAATTCCGGTCGACGACTATCCCGATATAATTTCCGGAAATTAATTAATTAATTATGAAAATTAATAAATAAATAGCAATGAATCCAATTTAGGCCCGTAATGCCTAATTGGAAGCCGGGACGAGCCCGGAAAATTACTGAGACTCGTTCAATAAATAATAGGACTTGTTTACCTGCTAAATAGCCTAACCATTTGCCTAACATGCATAGGTAAATCCCTAATTTAATTATTCTACTCTAATCTATCCACCTAATTGCACTTAATTAAATATAATCAACCCATAAGCATCATTAGCAAACTAAGTAGGGATTAGTGAGTAAAACTCACTTGATTAACAAATGGGTCGAATCAAACCGACGGGAATGTCGCGGGGGTCACTTTTCTCCAAAGCGGGCTTAGGGTTTGAGGCCCAGAAACACCTCAAAACGGCCATACAAGCTACTGTGAAACCCACAAAATTCTCATATGTTCTAGCTGCAAAACAGAAGGAAACAGAACTGATTTGGTGCAGGAATGGCGACAGTGGATCGGTGGATGGCTTGGCAAGGTAACCGACGGCCGAACGGGGGTCTACAGCGGCGAAATGACCTCCGGCTTGGCTCCACAAGTGGCTAGGACGCATGCACAAAGTTGCTGGATGGCGGTGAGGCATGGCTGGGTGGCAGAATTGCGTGGGTGGGCGGAAACGGCGGGCACGGATGGCTCGCGCGGGCGGAAACAGTAATAGCGTGCGGCAGCGATGGCTCTAGGCGGTCCGGCTGCTTCTTTGGTCTCCTTGCTGGTTGAGGGTGTCGAGTAAGGCAAGGAGGGAGAGAGAGGAGGTTGGCCGGCCAAGGGGGAGAGAGAGAAAAGATCTAGGGGATAACATGCCTTCATTTTCCACAAGGTTGTCTCCTTTGACCAACCATGACCAAGTGTGGATCCTTGGCTCACAATGAGCCACCCATGCACTCTTCTAGAAAGCCGAAATGGTCCAAAGGTTGTAGGTTGGTGGGGGCACACGAATTTGGAAGCATTTTCTCTCAATTAGACACCGATCCTTGCTCGATTCAATCTCATTTTGCCTCAATAAATTCAATTGACCCTCCATCGATCGATTCGATATTTTTCCTCACCCATGTATCCATCAAGCTTCCCAAATTTGCAATCAAAATGATCCTCGGCCTTTTTTTGAATAAATATGGTCCCGCGACGACTTTTTCCCAAAAAGTCTCGGGTTGTAGAAAAATCTTCTAAGACTGAGTCAATGTTCCTAGAATTTATTGTGACATGACAGAACCTTCAATTTCTGAAATCGGATTTGAATTCACAGTTAATTTCCATTTGGCACGTTTTTAGTGTGACCTAGACTATCAGGTAGTTTTCAGAAATTTTTAGTGCAAATGACCCATGGTTGATTTTCTTCGAGTCACAATGAACCCACTCGACTCAATGGCGACTCTCGATTGTCATGAAAATCTCGAGGATTCAAATATGGACACAGGGTACCAAAACAATGAGAAAATCAATCTAGTGCCGGTCGACAAGAATTTTCCAATTTAGTGGTGTCACTCACGAGTAGCCACACATCTATGTCGAACCGACCTATCTCTAATCTAAAATCGATTTTTAACTGTGCCGTAATGGCCTCTAAAGATGAACATGGTCGAGAAGTCGATTCTTGGTCGAACTCTCAAGTCTATTTGCCTTAAAATCCTTAATGGCTTCCCTAGATAGTCTAGTTATCTCGAGAGTGATCAGCTCTAAGAATAGCCCTATAGGCGCATCAATGAAATGCCCGATTTATTCAGTAGAAAATAGGACTGAAAATATAGGATGTCACATAATGAGTCACCAGAAAGAATAAACTAACCCAACCAATACAAGCTTTCTTGAACAAAATCCATGCATAATTTAGCTCACTCACAAGAATGCATTAGGGAAACAATGGTAGGTAGTTAAACCCCACAATCTCAGGTAATCCCATCATCTCATTGAAATTCTGCAGATTCTGACCATAAGCTCCCTTCACTACATTGTTGATCTGCAAAAAGAGGTTTAGAATGGTCACCACCACAAGATGACATTGATGTTACATGAAAATCGAAGCACTTAATGGAAAACAGACACTTGGGAACCTACGATAGATATTAGTATTGCTCATCTAGATACTCAATCAGGAAAGACACTCATAAAACAATAATAGGATCCTCGCACGTGTTAAGTATGAGGAACTACTCATTTTTCCAACAAAATAACGAATTCCTCATCCACTAAGAAAAAGTGAATTAAGCACTCAAACAGCATGAAGTATGCAGGAAGCACACTTGAGGATATGAGAGGAAGTCACGGATCTTTCAAGTCGCAGTCCCCCAACATGTCCACTACTTGACTTACCAAGACATATGAAATAAATTATGTACTTTGATTAAGCTAATTATGAGTACTGAAAAATACTTTAGCAAACAAAAGCTAAGGTTAATGCTCAATACATTAAGCCATTGAATGCCTAAGCAAAATAGGACTATTAACCATACAAAGTTTGGCCGACGAACAACTTTAAGTTGCTCATATAGATCCCCACCGTTACACCTGAAGACATTTCAACAGGAATAGTTGACTACATTCCAAGACTCTGCATAAATAGATGAAAAGAGCTAATAATTATGGCTAGAGAAGCAGAACTCCTACTTTAAAAATGGGAATACTTGAAAATTGCAACTATAACCATTAGCATCAGATGTGGAGCAAAGCTGACAATGATATTTGATTGTGCAACATCAGATAATCCCAGCTCAATCAGAAACGAATATTATACGAAAGGGAGCAACCAAGGTTATTGCATTTGCCTTATTTAATTCATCAATGAGTCAAAGTTATCAAATTCCCATACCCAGCTCAAAATAACAAGGGATTCAGAAAAAGACATGTCATTAGCACAACAAATAATAATTCAAGAACGTAAATGCCTTATCGGGCGCATTGCAACATCTTCCCAAACTATGTTTGGTAATTTAATATGGAAGGGAATGAACAAATAGCAAACAAGCAGACAAAAAGAATGAAAGTTCAGAAGTAACTAGAAAAAGCACCTCCAATTCTTCATTAAATAAGTAACTAAATCACTCATACAACATAAAAGGTATCAACAATTCACTCTTTCGCTAACTAGTCATTAATTCCTTTATTTCATTCCTTACAAATCATGATTGTTTTGTAGTGAAATTGAAAAAAAAAAATCTCCATAAGGTATGACCAATACTCTCAATCACCTCTGCCTTTCAACAAAACCTAGCATTTGTTAGCATCTTCAGTGTGCTTTCTATCTAAGCAAGTTAGTTGCCATGAAGCATGTCAATCCCGCATTATGCTGATGCAAACATAAACTAGCTAAGAATCACCGTCGTGGAGGCGAATGAAAGTACCGCATGTTCATTATACATGAAAAAGGATTTTCGCTCGGAGATAACAGGATGAATGAATATGAGCAGTGGTTCCAGAATCAAGATGAAAACTTAGCTAAAAGTAAACTCACAAAACAGGATGCAGCAAAAAACGATAGTTCTATTGACTTGCCATCATCGACTATCTTTGCCATTCAAATTATACATACCTTATCCATCTCTATTGAGCTTCAGGCACTCAAAGACAAAGAGTTCACAAGATTTTGGCACACCGAACACGCTCTTTAGTGATTCACACCAACGTAACCACAAACTTTTCAAATTTTGTAGATTAGACAGATTAGATTCGTTTAAGCTTCTAATGGAATTGCATTGCTCGATAAACAATTTCCGAAATGATTTCAATTCTCCCAAACCTTGAATCTCAGTTAGCTGAGGCAATCTCTGCAGGAACAAACACCGGATCTCCTTCAGACCAGGTAGAAGGGGTAGCGTCTTGAGCAATGGACAATCACACATCAACAATTCATTTAATTTCTGTAGCTCTCCAAGCGCCTCGAATCGAATCTCTCCCAACGAATATCCCTGAAGAGTAAGCATCGACAAATTCTCCAAGTTGGAAAAGAATGACCAATCTATCGGTGATTGGACATCACTCAACTTCAATTCTTGAAGGCTTGATGGGAGCCCAATAAGAGATTGGGGCTCAACACAACTTATGTAGAAGCTTTGTAGCTGAGAGAGGGAACTGAAATCGGTTGGAGGCAAGGCCATTTCTCCAACAAACAGGGTCATTTTCCTCAAAGCATGTAATCTCAAAATCCCCTCCGTGTTAGGTTTTTGCATTGATTCTCCGACTATCTCGAGGTCAACTAAATTGGTTAGGTTTGAGCAATCGAGGATCGCGGTCAGCGAAATCGGTGAAAAGGCTAAATATGTTAGACTCTTGGGAAGCTCCGGCAGCTATTGAATTGAATCACACCTCCCTAACTTAAGTGTTTGGAGATTTGTAAGCTGATTGATGGTTGTCGGCAATCCACTAAAGCAACCACCTCCTAAGTCTAGAATTTTCAATGAGGATAGTGCCCCAATTTCACTTGGAATTTCAAGATCTCCATATTGGGCATGTAACTCTTCCAGATTTTCCAACATTCCTATGGTTTTCGGAAATTTGCTTATGCGGCCATATCCTAGATCTAGTACCTTCAACTTTTTTAAAATTCCAATACATTCAGGTAAGATCCTAATATGTGATAATCTCAAATCCAACTTGACCAATGACTGGAGCCTCCCAATTGAGTCTGGTAGCTTTTTAAGCTTGCAATATGAGATGCGAAAAACTCCTAACCTTTCAAAATTTCCAATAGAATAAGGTAATTCCTTGATTTTTGAACGTTTGACACTTAGCTTAAGTAGTGACCCCAATTTTCCAATAGAGTTAGGAAGCTTTTGAAGTTCCCGGCAGTCTAAGGTTAGATGCTTCAGATTCTTTAAATTACCAATCGAGTGAGGCAAAACTTAGAATTCATCACACCGTATTCTTAGCTCTGACAAAGATTTTAGATCACCAATGGACTCTGGTAGTGACTTAATAGCTTCAGACTTTATTTCTAGATAATCAAGATGTTGCAGATTGCTAATGGACTTGTCAATATTTCTTAGTTGAGAGCATCTAAGAATCAATCTCTCCAATTGCAAGATGGCGTAGAACTTGGGCATCTCTCTAAGGGATGGACAATCCTTGAGTTGCAAGACTTTCAACTGTTTTGCCACCTATAAAGCAATTAAGTTGAATCTCATAAAAGAGGAAGAGTAAATGTAATGCAAAAGTATATCCCGAGATCATACCATGATTTGATGCCATCCTTCCCAATCTTTAGTAATGTTATTCCCAGAAAGCATGACAACCGTTAGGTTCTTCAACCCAAAGTTAGTAGCTTGGAATACTAAAGGGCAATTGCTCCAAGAGAGCCATCTTAACTCTGAGAAAAGATCTTTAAAGTCTCATTTGAAGTTTCCATGGTCCAATTGAAGGAACCTAAGGTTGACCAACCTTGTAAATTCCTCACGTTTAAAAATGTATGTTGCATCAGGTTCGGGTGTGCCAAGATTAAGCCCTACTATATACTTTGTTCCCTGGAAGATAAAAGTAGCAACCAATGAGTACATGTCAATTTGACTGATGACACTAATGGATGGACAGGAAAACACTTAGAGATAAAAGTTACCTTTTTTTTCTGCACTATATGGAAGGCATCCTTGGGTGACCATAATCTGCTACCCCTTTGATGTATGTTGCAGCTTTTCGAGTGGACGATATCCCTTCCGAGGTCTCTAAGCTGATCATGCATCCATAAATCATCGTTGTCCATGATCTTTATTAGAGACATACATGTGAGGATCTTCACTTCGATTTCGATGGGATACCTAAAGACTGCGTCCCAATATTTAATTGCAATTGTTTTCGTTTTGTTAATGAAGAAACATGCGATATCAAGATAAATTTGTTGCTGGTTAGGTTCCAATGCTTCATAGCTTATCATCAACTTCTTCTTGACATCTTCATTCATCACCTTATTTAACTTATATAGGATGTTTTCCCATCTATCTTGGCATTTTCCGCGAAGTGTGGAACCTACGACATTGAGAGCCAACGAAAGTCCTCCAAGTGCCTTGATTAGCTTATTTGTAATATCCATGTAATCAGTTGGAGGCTCGGCATCCCAAGGCACGCTCACAGAAAAGTTGAAGAGCATCATGTGAATTTATCTCCGGCTTATCGTAGAATGAAAATTGTCCGCTATTAGAGTCTGAGACATTGTCATCCTCACCTTCGTTTACTAGAAATTCAATATTCCTTGTTGTTATGATGATTCTACTACCCCCACCAAACCAGTTGGGCTCGCCTGCAAGTCTCATGATTTGGTCTCGTTTATCAATGTCATCAAGAACAATGAGAACTTTCTTGTCACGAAATCTCTTCTTGATCATGTCAACCCCTTCATCAATGATGGAGAGGTTTGTGCAACTCAAATTGAGAATGTCGAACAATAATTTCTTTTGTAAATCTATTATATCATGAATCCGGACATCTTTAAGAAAGGAACAATTACTCTGAAATTGAGAGGAGATTTGTCTGAAGACAGTCTCAACTAATGTTGTCTTTCGGATGCCACCCATACCATGAATCACGATGAACCGTACATCAAAAGCTTTTAGATCTAATAGCTTCATGATCTCATCCGTCTGATCCTTAATTCCCACCAAATGATCAGGCACATATGTCCTTGTCCACAACAAACTAGAAACCTCTTTGACTATGAGATTCTTGAGTTCATCTAGGCTGCCACAAGCATAACATGCAATCATCTCAAATTAAAAAGCCATATATATGGACACTGTGCACGCATTATGTGGCATAGGAAGGTTATCATCAAGTTTAAAATAATTTGCTTTAAAACAAATTAACACAGAAAAGTGATCTTTCTGGTTGTGAGCCGTTTGAAAAAAAAGAACAAAAAAAAAAAAAAACAAAGGTTTTTACCAAGAGGAGGAGGATGAGGAGGAGGAGGGACCTTATTCACGATTGAAAGCTAATGCATCAAGGTTCTTTGGTCTAGTCAATGCTGGGAAAATGTTATTTTGTGACGAAGGGTCTAATTGGGCTTTGACTAGAAGTCACTCCAGCAAATTGTGACTAACTAGTGATGTGGGCCATTATGTTGGAATAGCTTGTGGCCCTTTGTTCCATTTAATGGGAAAATTACAAATCAGTTATAAATTTGTTGTACGAATGTCAATTTAGTGCTAAACTTTTCACTTTCAGTAATGTTGTCCTAAACCTTTATACAAAATTTCAATATAATCCTTCTGGCCAATATCCACCAATAATTGCTGAAGTGGCAATCTATGCAGGATGTCATTGCAAGTAAAATCGTCAACATCAACTTGCCACGTAGGACAGTGGGGGATGAATGGATGCCAAGTTAGTAGTTTCTGGACGCCATGTTAGTAATTTCTCATGGCAATTGGCTGGAAAGATTACATTAGAATTTCACGCAAATGCTTACGACTACATTGACAAATTAAAATGTCTAGAACTCCAATGTCATGCACAATAAATTTAGAACTAATTTGGTAAGTATGCCTCCACTTCATTTTATAATTTTTTACACTGGTTGGTTTCTTCTTGTCACACACAGCTAATAGCAAGACCTCTAGAAGTATGGCCAAATAGTAAGTCCTCGGTAAACCCAGTATTAATGATCTCTTCAAGCAAGAGTTTGAAGGTTAACGAAAAAGAAAAGATCTCACTTCGCAGTTGCCTTGAATATACGAAACAAGAATACTAGATCAAAAGCATTTTTCTTATCGTACCCGTTGAGTAGAATACCAGCCCAAAATGAGGAACACTTTCTGGAATATATATCAACCTTAATTTGAGTTACCAACACACATTTCTCCAAATAAGTCAAATAATTTTAGGTTGCACATTCTGTATTGGCTATTGGGAACGGCAAATTAGTTGGTACTTTAATCAGAATAAATTTCTAGGTAACTCAACTTGTGGTTGGTAATTTAACAATAGATTTCGTTACCCATTCTGAAATCCGCATCCGGCAGTGGCATGCCTTAAAAGAGGTAAATGTTTTTCTCAAAAAAAATTGCCTCACGGGGAATTTTGCACAGCATAGGTTGGGCATGGTAATAGGCTCATCCTTCCCATTCTCGAGGATTAAACTATTAATGCGTTTAATAAAGGATAGAAACAGTAAGGTTAAATGAAGAAGGATGAAGTAAGCAGAGAGTAACGGCTAGGGTTTACAGAAAATCTACCACAAACTAGGATAGAGAGTTACTACATATCTCAAGGTAATTTAGAATTGTTAAATTACTTATCCATTTTCTAGAGGTTTCTAGATTTCTCCAACCCTAACCACAACTAATTAGAAGTCCCTTAGGTGAATTTTTGGTTAATCAAGATCAGAGGACAATAGGTCCATGTTTAAAGTGAGAGCAAGAACCATTTTTTTTTTTTTAACATTCTACTATAAGTCAACTATAGAATATTCAGTTATGACCCCTACCCCACCACGATGAAAGTAAAAGCCCAAGATTGATAATACACCTAAACCTAAGTCAGTCCTTTGCAAACTAACCAAGAATTGCTGTAATTAGAAATATACCGGAAGATTGAACCTCTAACACATACAGAGATTTTTTTTTCATTCCCGATCTTCTTCTTCTTCGTCTTCTTCTTCTTTTTTCTTTTTTTGTTCCTCTGGATAATGGCATGCAAAGATCTTTGTAGCGTTCGATCTTGTATATTCAGACCAACTAGAAAAACCATGACCAATAACTTCCTCTTATGGGGTTATAAAACTATCATCATAAATAAGCTCCGTTATTTTTGTGTAACTCGATGGTGCCGCCATAATTAGCCAGCTATTTTAAGGAAAACAATAGCAAAGCATATGAATTCCCTAAGGCCGAAACCAAAACCAAAAGGATCGATTTCTTCCTCTTGGCCGTAAGTTTTTGGATATCGCATAGACTAAGTCTATGCTATAATTTCTCTATGCCACCCGCACATTTTTTTGTCTCCGCAAAGTACATCAAACACTAACAAGTATGAACTAACTATAATCATTAATAACTCGGAACACCTAGAGAAGCTCCTTGCTGAGCTCTCTTATTTTGGGCCAAATCTTCCTCAGTTTTCATTAGTATAACAAAAAGAAGAAAGATTTAACATCGAACTCAATCTAATTTTTCAGGAAAACATTATAGGCATAGGGTCGGGAAAACCTACACCAAAAGTCCTTAATTTCATGTGCGGAATGCAATTGAAGTTAAGAAATCTATTTTTTATTTATTTATTTTTCACATATATATGGTCTTACTATTTTTTCACACCTTAGATCTTCATGGATATCTTGATTTTGTGGCATTATAGATTAATTAATTAAGTTGCTATACCTTAACTTTAATTGTTATAAAAACTCGATATTAAAAGTGAAAAGTCAATTTGTGCAAGAAACCTCGCCCTCAGAGCAATATTTTTGGCTCCTCATAGCGTCAAATCCAACCATACATTACATAAGGTTGGATAGCAGCAAACCGAATAATTTTTCTATAAAGGAACGAGAAATCGAAAATCTCAACAAAGAAAATAAAGTCAATAAAGAAGCAAAAAATACCCGTGATCTTTTAGATTCCTTCCTCTAATTTTGACGACCTCTCTCAAAGCCTTCTTCCACTTCTTTACTAAATCCTTCCCATAATCGCTCTTGTGCTTCCAAAGGGCTTTCCGATATAACTTAGTCTTAAGCTTGACATCATCCACGTCCACGTCGTAAAATATAGGGAGGATCACTTTCTCATTGTTAGCTCTTGAAAGCTCCACTATGCGTGTCAGTTCACGGAGGCACCACTTACTTGAAGTGTAATCCTTGGAGAAAATCAGAATGTAAATTCTAGAGTCATTGATCGCTTGCAAGAGGCCACCTTTGATCTCTTTGCCAAATCGGAGCTCTTCGTTGTCTTTGAAAGCACGGATCCCTGCACGGATTAAGTCATTGTAGAGACAATCAGCCATGGTTAAACGGGTGTCGGGACCTCTGAAACTCAGGAACACCTCGTAGCCACTCTCCAATCCATTATCACGGCTACTGCTTCTTGGAGCTGCCGTCTCCGTCTCTTTTTCGTCCCTCTTTCTCTTCATTGTAGAAGGACGATGCAGAGATGGATCTCCGAATTGGGTCTGTCCGAGGTGACTAGGGAAGTCCGAGTCTGATCCTTCTAGCAACTTGATAAGGTAACGGAGAGAGATCTCTCAATTCGCTGCATTTGCCTAGAAGTTACCTGCGGCCTTCGTTCGTAAGTGAAAAAAACCATTCAGACTGACCAAATAATTGATGAAAGTCTGCGAAGAGGAAAACGCGGGGAAAGAGAGAGAGAGAGAGAGCGCTCTGCATCACTTTCCACCGCCCGTTTTACTTGTACTTCGAGCAATGAGTGGGGAGTGGGGAGAATCGCTTCCCCTTAAAAAGTATCTGATTAGCCTATAATAATAGCCACTTCATTTTTAATAGCGGGTTAATTTACTTTTCAAATATTGGATGCTTTTTAATATTCCACTTGAAAATATCCGATTTCACCGTAAGTATGGACAGCACAATTTCGTTAGTATACAGAAAGGTCAAGTTGTTCCTTAAATTAATCCACATTTGTTCAGGGCTATTAGTTTTTTATGCATATATCATGCTCAAAAGATTCAATAGCGGCATATGCATGTCTGTATCAAACATGATTATGCATTATGAAAAGTGAGTTAATTAGGGATGCAAATCAAGTGGCTAACTTGAGCTCGGCTCAATCTTTTACAGTTTCGAATAGCTTGGGTATCAAAACAAGGAGATTTTGTTCTTTTCTTCTAATTCAAAACCTATATAGATGCGAAATTATCAAACATGATTGAATGCTTTGTATAAATTTATTCACATAAATATCTAATCAATCAAGAAGAAACGGATCCATATATGATTGTAAAACACCGAGAACAATAAATACAGCGGAATTAAAATGTACATGTTTGAGCCATTGCTTCACTTGAAGAAAATAGATTAATCTAATAACCAATGATCTATCGAAATGCCAGATCTTCCTCTCTATAACTTATTTTAATATAGCAGCTTGGTATAACTTACCATTTTATAGGCTAGAGATAAGACCTAGCAAACCCTAATCAACAGCGTGTCAACTGGGCTCTTCCCATTATAGGCTTCAGTTAAATACAATTCCCTACACTTTTCTGCTCAACTAGGCTCGTTATCAATAGATGCCAATACCCAATTTAATCAGATCACTGTAGGGTTCAACAAATATTGGAATATCCATTAACCCGATTATTTAAAATAGAAAATCAATTAATTAATGTAAGCCCATATTATAGAAAATTTCCAACATGCTTCCCTAGTACCTCGTTGAGTAAATTTTCAAAGATATGGATGTTAGAGAAATCACAGGAATCAGAGTAATAATAATGTACATATAGCATATTAATTGATACTTCACCTTACGTGATGGGGTACGTCGATTTTTACATGCATGACACATGATGTGAATAAAAACATAGAAATAGACGACTTACAATATTTCCACATTAAAAAATTCGTCCGAGAAATGTGGTGTCAAAAAGGCATTGTTAGGTGAATTGCTAACCCTATTGCAAGCATAATCAAATCCCTAAACCTTATATTTTGGTTTCCGCATTTTTTTTCAAGACAGTTGTCCTTTTAAAATTTTTAGTTGACCTCGCCTTTAGAAAATTTTAAAAAGTACAAAAAATTACACTGTTTGTATCCGTTAGAGCTATGCCAAAAAGAAAAGGCTACTAATTTAAGTTGCTGAGCGGTGTGCTTTGGAAAACATATTTTAGGGGACCAGTGAATATGCTTTGTTATCTTATAGTGTTATGATTTGGATATAAATCATAAGATCCCGACCACGGGTGGTTCCCGATCCTCACTGCCACGGGCAAGGGATGCCCTCGCCTAGATCTAGTCACCTTGTAATTTTAGCTGGCCAACATGCTTAGAAGTTCCGCACTTTAAATTGACTTAATTATTAAAAAAAAATTAGAAGACAATGGTTAAAGTTTTCAATATTCTCTAATTTCAAGTCCATCTTCATTTTAATCTTTCACCCAATTTGAGTTTTGCTTTGCAAACTAGGTGTACAATATAGATCACTTTCATTGAGAAAAAGAGTCCTCACCGAACTTCAGTTGATTCTTGATGGAAATTGCTAAGATAATATGATTCCTCCTTGGCAATGATGCCAACGAATTTTTCATGATATCAATCCATGTTTCCCGGTATTTTCCGTGGGCCAAATATGTTGTGCTAGTCTTGTGGGTGAGTCGCCAAGTTTGTTTGATGTGCAATTTGGTTGTGTGCAGACCAACGCATGCTAAGCAAATTGACTGGATAAATGTACTTTAGTGCTTTTTTTTTTCCTTCACAAGAGGATCAGACAAAGATTTGATGATGGACCTGCGTATGTTCTAAGCAAAGACAAAAACCCAAAGATTAGTTTCCAATTCGAACTATGCAATTCAATCTTGGCATGAATCACAGGATGCCAATTGAGATGCTTTTCTCAATGCATTTTCAGTTAGACATTCATAAGATTATAATAACATAACATGATTTATGCAGTATGATTCATAAAAGAGATTATTTCAATTGGCTTGTTAGGCCCACTCAAATTTAGCGTGACCATAAAGGAAGCATAATCGATGATCCCCTTTGATCTTTTTGTCTGTTTTGTTTTTGCGATGAGGAATCTCTTCTTTTATTTCTAGGCTAGAAAAAGCATATTTCAATTGCTTTTGTTTTGCTAATTAAATTAAATAAGGATTAGCTTTTCTCAGCTGGAACCAAACTCCCATTCTGCTTTCCTTAAACCAAACAAATCTTAATCTATCAACAAGAATTTTATTCATGACCAAAAAATAAAGATTGAGGTCATTAATACTCTGTTTGAGAGACTCGCCATTAATGAACTTTCTATTGTTTTATTCAGTTAACTATTTGATAGTTACAGAAAATAAAAGGCAAGATATTTAAAATTTGTGATATACATATGTAATTACATAAATACAAAGGATAATATTTGAACATATTGAGCTCAAACTTGAACTCATTTTATAACATGATTGTATCGAGTCTACATGAGCTAAATTTTTTCTAGTCAAGCTCAAGCTGAAAATTGAACGCTCATAATCGGGTCTTCTTTTTATGGAAGAAAAATCTAAAAATGAAAAAAGAAATGGTGTTTTTAATATATTTGAAACTCCTACAATAAAGAAAAAGTAAATATGTGAAATTGCTAATTATGATAATTGTAGCATACATTGAAATAGAAAAACTAAAAAGAAAGGAAAAATTAATGAATTTGGAGCCACCAAAAAAATTGCTATTGATGATTTGGAGCAATTTTGTCTTTTTAGTGAAAATTTGGTAAATTTAATCATATAGGGATGGATTTCTCCATCAAATTTTTGGCGTGGATCAAGTGAGGCTTGGTAATCACTTATCAAGAAAATGTGTGTTTCTCGAGAAATAAATGCAGGCTTTTAAGGTAAGAATGCATAAATTGTGGGAGTGGGGATAAACTTTGCTATATGTGCTCTTTGAAGATACAAACTTCTGAAAAATCAGTCGGGAATTGGTTAAACGACCAAAACACCCAAATCACCATAATATCACAAATAACATTAGTCGGATCATATTTCAGAGGAACAATCTGCTTTTGTTGGGGGTAGGCAGATACAGGATAATATCTTATTAGTCCAGGAAGTTCTACACCAGCTTAGGATAAAAAAAGGGAAGCGTACTTTTCGGGCTATTCTTAAAACGGACATGATGAAGGCTTACGACAGGGTTGAATGGGACTTTCTCCATGATTATCTTCTTCAACTGGGTTTTCACCCCCATGTGGGTTCAGTGGACTATGCAGTGTATTACCACCCAATCTTCCTGTGTAATACTTAATGGACAGCATCTTCAGTATTTTCACCCCTCTCGAGGCCTTAGACAAGGTGATCCCCTGTCTCCCTATCTGTTTATCTTGATGGCCAACCTTTTATCGGTCTTAATCAATAATGCTATCAGCATGGGCACCCTTAAAGGCATCAAACTGAATAGCCGGTGTCCTTCTTTATCCCATCTGTTTTTCGCAGACGATGCCATATTCTTCCTTGATGGTACTGTTCGTGAATGTCATAATTTATCAAATCTCTTACATCAGTACTGTGTAGCTACGGGGCAAGCCATTAATCGTAATAAATCCGGCATTTTTTTCGGAAAATCCTGCCCTGTTAGTTTACAACAAAATATGGCTAGTGAACTCCGGGTTCCTATTTTGCAGCAGTCTGGGAAACACTTGGGGATCCCTTCTGATTGGGGACGATCAAAGAAAGATATGTTCTCTTGGATAATGGGGAGAGTCAACAGGAAATTGGAAGGGTGGAAAGAAACACTACTATCAAAAGGGGGGAAGGAAATCCTTCTTAAAACTGTCGTCCAGGCTATACCTCAGTACGCCATGTCCATCTTTAAACTCCCTGTCTCTATTTGCAGATCAATTGAGAAACGCATTGCTAGGTTTTGGTGGCAGACAGATAAGCATCGATCGGGCATCCATGGGAGGAGTTGGGATATATTGAAGAAACGAAAGGAAGAAGGGGGATTGGGCTTCAGAGATCTTTTAAGCTTTAATAAAGCCATGTTGGGTAGACAGGCTTGGAGGTTGCTCACCAACCCTTCCTCGCTATGGAGTAAGGTTTTCAAAGCACTTTATTTTCCATCACGATCATTTTATCATGCCGAACGAGGATCTCGTCCATCTTGGGGATGGCAGAGTTTATTGACTGGGCGAGACGCCATATTACCTAACATACGTTGGTCGGTGGGGGATGGGCGCTCCATCCACATTCGTGGCGATCGGTGGCTCCCTATGGGCGTCTTAGGTGGACCAGCGGTTCGCGAGGAACCCCAATTTGTAGCTGATCTTATTGACCAGCAGACTGGTACCTGGAATGTTGCTTTGCTGGATAATTTTTTCGGCCAAGAGGTAAGGGACCAAATCACTAGTATCACTATCAGACCTCATTGTACTACCGATCAACTTATTTGGACTGCTACCCATGACGGCTCTTACACGGTTAAAACAGCGTATCATACTATTACAGCATCCATCAACACCCCACATGCTCCCTTGGCTTCAACATCATATCGACATCCAAGCTGGTTGTGGAAGCAACTCTGGCATCTAAAATCCCCCCCCAAAAGTAAGAACCTTCCTCTGGTCTCTATGTCAAAATGCTCTTGCAACAAGGGCTAATTTATATCAGAGGAGGATTATCACTACCCCCATATGTCTGCTATGCAAACACAACGTCCCCGAGACTCTTGAACACCTCTTTTTACTGTGTCCTTGGGTAACAGAGGTATGGTCTCATCCCCTTTTGAACATACACATTTCTCCTATAGCTGTACAACGCATAGATAAATGGATTACCGAGACAGTTCATAGAAAAAGTTACTCACATGGTCTGGAGATCATCGCCTCTGTACTGTGGCAGATTTGGCGAGCTCGTAATGGGTTTGTTTTCCGCAACCAAGTGCTTCAGTCTTCTCGGGTGGTCGAGGCAGCACTTGCGGGACATCATGCTTCGAGTCTTGTAAATTTCTCCTCCTCTGGTAAAGCTTGCTCGCTTCTGCTTGGGGGCGCCCTGTGGAAGCCGCCTAATCGGGGAATTTTAAAGGTTAACATAGACGGCTCTCATCACCCGGGATCACTTGAAGGAACTATGGCTTGCATATGTCGGGATTACAAGGGCCGACTTACCGATGGTTTCTCATCGATCTGTGCAGCAAGGTCGGCTTTGCAGGCGGAGATCCAGGCGTTTATTTTATCGCTTCAGCACCTGCATCGTCAAGGGTTAACCTATGCCCGTCTCCTTATCGAATCTGACAGCTCGATCTTGGTTGACACACTCAATCGCCGAAGGAAGCCACTATGGGAGGACCGATCTCTCTTCCACGAAGCTGAGGAGCTGGTGAGTTGCTTCCTTGACCTATCCCTCGTTCATTGCAGACGTCAGGCCAATGTGGCTGCTGACTGGGCTTCTAAGGCCCATACTCGGGGCTCACATTTTAAAAGTTGGGCTGTATTTCCACCTTTTCCTTTGCTGGATATTATATCTGCTGATGCCTTGGCAGCCGGTTGTACTGGTCTTTCTTAATTTATCTAGTTTCCCTTTTCTGACCAAAAAAAAAACAAAAGCAAAACATTAGTCGGATCATCAAATGCATCAATCTGGCAACGGAAATCTCTTGCAGCAATCCACCTTGCTGCTGCACAATCACCACAAGAATATGTTGCACTAATGGAGAAAATCATTTTCGAAATTAAGCAGTCCACCAACAATGAAAAGCTCCTACCAATCATATCGCAGTGGAGATACAAAAGAAGATGACTAGAATGGGATCGACCTACTAGAAGAAGAACAAATCCACCAAGAGAAGATAGCCCCCAGAAACTATAGCAACATATGCATTAATACTGTTCCCCATCCAAACATTGCAACAAAATTATTGCTTAATTTCACTATGCTAGCAGACTCCGGTGCTGACAAACAAGATGTTGTTCACCTTCAGATCATTGCAACAAAAATTTTGTTTACTTTCATTGTACAATCACACACAATTGGTTTTGTTTTGCTCATTAAATTCAAAAGGATTAGCTTTTGTCAGTTGGAGTGAGAATTCTATTATGCTTTTGCTAAGCCCAACAAAGCAGATCTCCTTATACTTAATCAAATGTCACATTAAGTTGCATGATCAATTGATCCTCGATCAACTAGGAGAGTAATTATATTTGTAACAAGTATCATATTGAAATGTAATGCACTGTTAAAATCTTTGCTGGTCCTTACTGATTAATAACAAAAATTTAAAGACCCTTTAATTCAAGATTTTGATCTAACAATCTGAATCTTTATCTTGAAATATGTTTGATTTTAAGAAGAATAACGATTGCGCAATGCCCCTATCATGTCCTAAACATGTTATTATGCCATTTCAAAGTGGGCACTAAGTTTTGAGAATTAACATCATGGCATTTCAGAAATATATACATAAAATTTTATGAAATTACTGCCAACTATTCTATTCTGAAAGTATAAGCTATTAGATAAAAGCTTATTTAATATTTGAATATTCTAACAATAAAGTAATTATATATGTTAAATATTTTATCGATATCAGCGATTAACTTCACAAAAAAATTAGGCTTCTCATACTCGTGCTTCAATTTTGGAAACAAGAAGTGAGACAGATGAGACTCGCAACTCAAATGAAATCATATATAACTTTTTTGGCATGAATCAAGGGATCCTAATCGAGATGCTTCTTCTAGTGCTTTTGCTTTTAGACAAAATTGAATTATAATAACATTATAAAAAAGATTATTTTAATTGGTCGCTTAGCCCCACTCAAGTCTGGCGTGACCACAAAGGAAGCATAATGGATCCCCTTTAGCCTCTTTCTTTTTTTTTCGTTTTTGGGGAGGAATCTCTTCCTTCACTTCTAGGCTAGAAAAACAGATTTTGATTGCTTTTGTTTTCCTCATT
The DNA here is from genome assembly GCA_007663325.1 of Eucalyptus pauciflora. NCBI lineage: Eukaryota > Viridiplantae > Streptophyta > Magnoliopsida > Myrtales > Myrtaceae > Eucalyptus > Eucalyptus pauciflora. Next base: position 1,312,949 of record VMYD01000397.1, on the reverse strand, counting down.
AAATTAAGAAGGATTTGCTTTTCTTAGCTGGAGCCAGAATTCCATTCTGCTTTTGTTAAGCTAAAGAAAGCAAATCTTATAATATTTAATTCCAATTCGCACTAATTGGCATGATCAATTGATACTTGCCTTTATTCCACTCACTAATCTTTTTCTTTTGCCATGTAAAAGTTGTGAAATGCAAATTTCGCTCTAGGTTGCCTTCTACTTTCAAGAGTCGTAGATTGATTGAAATGCATGAAGCACCGTTAATAGATTATTTGAGAAAACATACAAATTTCCCCAAATTTACTAATGGCCTTCTGCATTCGATCATCTTGGTATATTCATGATCATAGGAATAATTAGCATGCATAATAAATATACATTCCTTCTACATAGAAACAAAAATATTATCCCATTGTGACTTTTAATTGTCCCATTGAATTTTGATCATATACTTTTTTCCATCAATTTCCCTAGATATTGGTGTTTATTTGGAATTCATAATTCCCCGAGAAGATGTGCGTGACCCTCCTATCAAGGAAGAGCTTTCATCACATAACATGGAGTTAAATGTCGGAAATACTATTTGGCCCATAAAAGTCCTCATACATAAATCGGACTTTGCGCGCCTAGCACTAGAGGTGAAGTTGAGTCCAACTTACGTCTAATTAAAGCTTGACTTAATTATTAGTTGATATCGATTGGTCTAGTTTCGAGTCAAGCTTGCACTGGAGCTACACCAAGTGTTTCATCGAGTCAAGGTCAAGCTTACTAAGACTTTGCTTGAGAGACTCGCAATTCTAATCCAATTTCTATTATTTTGTTCGTAAAATAATCGATAGTTACGAAAATAGAGGGTAAGATATCTGAAAATTGTGGTATACCTCAAGCACATACATGTAGAGGATAATATTTGAAGTTATTGAGCTTGAGGTCAAGCCCATCCTTTAATTTGATTGTATAGAGCTGACTTGATCTTGATATCTCAATTCTCTTTTGGTAAAGTTCGAGCCGAGAATTTAATACTCCATGATTTGAGGGGAGTTTTGAGCATCGAATATCTAATAGGAGTTGAGCTCGAGCTTGGGCCCTATTATATTAGCTCAAATCGAAAATCTGACTTAGTAATGTACCTACATTAAATACTTAAAAGTTGCAAAACGTTGATTTTAGTGATATATGTACATATTGTCATGGCACGGACATTGTAACCAGACTATACCTGCATTGCTCTAATATGATAGAAATCTCCAAGATCTGGCAACAAGACACCCACCAAATTACAGCACCAACTCACTTGATCCGAAAACACTCTTCCTGACATGTATTCCACAGCGGACCTCAGGCAGGCCCATGTTTTTTCCACGAATTCAAATTTAAATTGGCTATTACTAAACATAAATAGTCAAAGGTGAAACGACACAAAATAGCTGGACCCCACATTAACTCAAAACTGGTGCACCGCAAACAGAAAGTGAAAACTCAAGCCCAAGAGGTTCTCAATCAAAATCGTTTACATGACAGGCTTTGTGTAATGCTGTAAATCTAACTAAACCTAACTAAAATACTCGTAGTCAGGGTCTTAGCCATTGCAATCACAAAGCAATACATAATTCATTCACCTAATCGAAAATAGTGAGATCAAAGTCATACTCTCATCCAGGAGTACACATTCCGCTACCTTGATTCGAGTTGAAAAGATTCCTTTAAGAGTCTTTGGCAGGAGCACCACCTTGACGGATTCTTTTTTGGTGAACATCCCAATTATACACATGAGCAACCGTAACCTGTCAAATAAAAATTCACCTCTCAAGGGCTGTTTCAACCCCACCCCCCCCAACCAAAAAAATAAGAAGAAAATTTCACAGGGCCACCAACTTAATTACCATGATAAACTAAAGGATATGGTCCTACAACAAGCTTTGAATTTTTTCAAGTTCACATACGTGTGATATCACCGCCACAAATCAGTATGTCTTCCCAATTTATAGCTTCACGCCAGTTACAAAATTCAGAGCAACAGTAGTTCCACCCTAATAGACCTACCCAATTCTGACATTGTAAAGGTTGAAACAAACATGGACCTCCAAGTTCCAAATAATTCTGACTTACCTGCGTGATTGTTACTTGGTCCCTTAAGAATTGTAGATCAGCAACAAGAACTTCTAAACTTGCTTTAGCATTTTCTAAGTTCTTTTGTAGAAGGGCTGTGGCCTGCAACATAAATTTATGCAATAAATAGTATACTTGACATCATTATTGAAGAGAAAGGGACATTGCTTAAACTCGAATACAACCTCTTCACAAGAATACTCCAACATAACATTTGCTCCCAGCCATAAACATACTGACTCAGTATTTTCAATTTGAGCTCGTGAATATGCCTTCAGAGACTTCAAAATCAGCAAGGAGTGCCTGCAGACAAAATAAAGAGCCATAAAAACCCGTCAGCTTGGTGCCTAATTTGTTTCGCGCAGTAGAAGTTTGGATAGTCTTAGGTCTTTAAGCCCAATACAGTAATCCTACCCCATGTTGGTTTCTAATTGGACCTTCAGACATCGAAGCAACTAGCTAAATATTACTGGTGATATTCAGGTGTTCAAATCTAAAACCACCTCATTATTGAGATCAGCGTGGTCTCTTCAAAGCACTAACCTAGATTATTAGGAATTCTGCTTCCAGAAGTGCATTTGCAAAGGAGAAAAGACAATCGGATATTTCATATCATGTCAACCGCACCAAAAGTAGTTCCTAGTATGGCAAGAATTAAACTAGCTTATCCTCCATTTTGCTTTGTAAAGAAAGAAAAGGGGTGATATGAGCAGTTAAGAGAGCATCGAGAAGCAAGAAGATTTTTTTAAGATAATATTTTCAAGCATAACAAGATTATGAGAAAAATTTAGTTGACATTATACATAAAAGATGACTGATGGACTGGCGAGGATTCCAGATGAAAAACAGAAAATGCAAAGTAAAATATTGGTGGATTCTAAGACAATACAAAGAACTCCAGTGGATATGATGAGCAAGAACTCCAGATTGAAAAAAATATGATCTGGTCACATGATAAAAGTTTACTTTGTAAAAGGCCTCAATAGTCAACAGCATGAGCCTGACAGATACCCATTAAGCATCCTCAGTTAAAATACACTCACCGAAAAGCGTTCAGCTTGAATTTCCAAATTAAATTCCAGTTCTGAAGCCATGATTCAATCTTACTGTAATAGAAACACATGCTTATTGTGCACGCATGCAATGGCATCCTCATTCACAGGTCACTGTGCTATAACAAATAAGCCAGTTTGCTTCAGTCGTTATGCAGGTTTACATATCAAATAAACAAAAGAGGAAACAAGAGGAAATTGTTGAGGTGGAATGGAGTGGTGAAGTAATTGTTGCACCAAGGTGCCCCGATTTGAAATGATTGATAAATTCAAATCCTGGATTTTTGTATGGAGAGAAATATCACAAACGGTCATAAGCCTATTTAATGGAGTACAAAGAAAGATTGAGGCAGCACATAGTAGTACTTGTGTTTGTGTGTGTTTGCGTGTGTTCGCGTGTGTCTGTTGAGAGAAAGAGAAAGAGAGAGAGAGAGAGAGAGGGAGGGAGGGAGAGGGAGGGAGGGAGGGACGGACGGACGGACGGACGGACGGACGGATCTTGGTGGAGGGGTTGAGAAGTCTAGCAACCTCATAGTCGATGTTTTGGAAGGACTAATTGTGCGGGATAAATCTCACAGATTCTTGTCCACTGCAGAGATATGGATTTACAGCACATGAGCAGGAAACTTTGTTGATGGCAGAAGGTATTGTTAGGATTCACCATTTATGCAGAGACTGGTAAAAGAGAATGAGATGGCCAAATTTTTAGTTCTCTTACAAAAGATAGCTGGTAGTAAAGAAACAAGGAAGGACTCTATCCAAAGAAGGCGAGGGGCTATTAGCCACTTAGATGAAAACAATATGGAACTATTCGGCATCACAGGTTTTCCACATTTGATTGCCTGGGGAGTGTTTGCAAATAGCTGACATACAAAAAGAAACCAAAAACAAGAAGAAGAAGGGTACATACAAACAGATACTAGCTATCGCAAAGTCAATGAGAATCCTCAGACCACCCACTGATATGTTGCCCTCGGACTAAATCTCCTTGGGACATAAATATGCAGGAAAAGACGCAAATAAGATATGGTGACCATAGAATTGAGTCATACCAAATCCAAATCTCGACCTTTTTGTTAGTCTAGAGATAGAAATAGGAGAGCCTTTAAATGTTGCATTAAGGAAAAGGATGGCTTTAGACTTCACACATGGTTAACAATTTCTAAGACTAACTTCTTACCCCAAGTTTGTTAGATTCACTCTGATGTAAATAAGTCTGTTAAAAGGTTTGCTTGATAAAGCAATTGCTTTCTGAAGAATATTCAATCAGCAAGAAAGCATTCTCCTATTTAAATGAAGGGATGCATGAAACAAATGACTTGTTTATTTTGTTCTATACACAAGATACTGATACCAGCTCTGAACTCCCTCAAGGGTTCAGCAAAAAAAAGGAATAGCAACCAATGAGAAACAGTTTAAAAAGAACAAAAAAGAAGAAAGAAAAAAACTCCTGAATTAGATATATCTCCACCTTTCTTTTTCAGATTTTTGCAATACCATTAACCAGGCTTTGAACTAGAATAACAAGCAAAACAATATCTCTTCCTATACTCTTGCACTTTCTCAAAGGATGAAAAATATCCGCCAAAGTGATTTCCTTTTCTAAATAGAACCTAAATGCAGATAATTCCTACTCATTTTAAGATAAGCGATTGAAAGCCTCCACTGCACGACCACCAAACATGGGAGATAATACCAATGTTTTTCCATAAAAAAACCATTTGATGTGATAAAGTATAAGGAAGATTTATAAGGTATAACAAGCAAGATAAAACACCTAATCAGCATGTTCCCCGTACCTTTAAATGAGAAAAATTCCTAACGTGGAGAGCATAAACAAGGCTTACTATTTAGTGATGTGCATTGACATTTTTCATTTCCATAAATGGGCCAAGCAATCATTTTAGAAGGAAAGTCTCTTTCTCATTCTAATTACCTGTGAAAATCTTGACCTAATTTACTCAGAGGTAAGTAACCGCAATCATTTTAAGATTTAAAACCTCACAATTTCAACAAAAGGTCGTCAATCAATTGGACAACCATCAACTAAATTACCAAAATCCACAGCTTGTCATTAAAAAGCAAATAACCACCACTTCCCTATCAACTCGTGGAAATAAATGGAAATTCCCCCAAAATCTTGTTCACGTAGTCAGTAGTATGAGTCGCATGAGACAACGAACCTCACCAGAACCCTTCTTGGCCTGTAGAGTGGCGACTATGTTTAAACACTTCTCAATATCAGGAATTTTTTGCCTGGCATTTAATATAGACATTGAATTAACAACCCAGTAAAAAGAAAATGAACAAGTATCATGCTGACAGAGTAACAATAACATACTAACAAAGTGATCAAGTTCTGTGAGAACAAAGAACCACTTGCACTCGGTTCTATCAGGTCAATGTAAAGAGAAATTCATTGTGAGACATCAAGAGGTGCTGACCAACTGGATTTGTTTTAAATTTTTATTCTAGATTAGATCAACAATAATTGCAACAGTAAGCCAATTCCTCATCCTTTTTCAGGGGAAAAGTGAAACTCACTCAAATTTGAGAAGAGGTTTTAAGTTGAACTAGAAACAGAAACTAGATAAAAGAAATAAGGAGAAAGATAACTACAAGCAAGTGTAGCAACCTTCATAATTGAGGATATGCCCATCCCATCAACGAAAAATGTAAGATACTGAATGAACAATGCACTACGAAAAACAGAACTCAGAACTGACAAGCTTCTTGTCGTGTTACTTGTCTGTCTCAACCTAGTAAATTTCTTTTACCTGAAACTAAATATTCATCATGATTAAAGCTTCGGTATCAATATCTCTAATCATGTCTTTATACCTCCTAAGAATCAAGAAAAAAGTTGCCCGCTTAAATCCTTCAGAGTTCTAGAAAAAAATGGTCTATAAACACATGCACATACACCCACCTCCATGGCAACCATTGCGCAACAGTTCAACACTGCATTGGTTATACTATACTGAAAAAGCCAAAGAAAAAGAACAGAAATAAACAAGGTCCAGTGCTAGCACAAGCACAGTCGGGATGGATAATGTCTATGGTATTCAGCAGTCCATTTGAATCTGGTCTTTGTCTGTGATCACATGAAGGAAATGAACAACGAAATGTAAATCAACAGCGAATTCAATAGCAGATATAACTATACTCAGTAGATGAGAAATTATACACAAACATCTAAAGGGATGTCGATAATAACAAATCCCAAAACTGGCATCGATAAAGTCAGGAAACCTTTGCCAGCAAAAATACGAATTAGAGAAAGCCAGCGATTACGCCAAACTGACAGAGCAGAATACAACAATACACCTGAAGATCCCTCTGTTGAGCTAGGAGTTTCATCTCGACCAGCTTGTATTGCCGCAGCCTGCAAGCATCATCCCACCAATCACCACAAGTACTCTTTGTTGGACGCAAATTGCGCAATCCCAAGATATCCATAACCAGAACAAGAATATGCATAATTGAGTAGAAAGAATTAACGTTGTTTTGGAATCCATCGATCTTGAAGCGGAAGCGGAAACACAATGTTTCACGCGCAAGTCCTTCTCCTCTATTTCCCTCCGTATCACTAGCTCAATGAGGCGCCCCCCCTCACGTTTAGCGGCTTCTTAGGTGAGGATACATGTGAGAATTAGGGTTAGAGGAGAGACTTAGCGCTATTTATAGAGTTTCCAGCTAGGCCCCTCATTACGGGCCAGGCTCAACTCGGCCCACACTAGCCAGCCCATATTAGACTAATTAAGAAACCTTCTATCTCACCTTAGACCAATCCCCGTAAAACGGTAAACGTTAAACGGTAAATTACAATATCAATTAATGTAGTCCACATTAGGAAAACTCTTACATTCTCCCACTTGGACTATATTAATTGAAATCGTACTGTATGTGCGCACATTGGTCTAGAGACAATTCTTAATAGTCAATCATATCCCATAAAGTCTCAAACACCGAATCATGGCGGTAACTGCATGTATACACACAGAGCCTTCCATAGTCACGAGTGTTCTCAACTCTATTGATATGGATCCAATATGGTAGTGTGTCAAATGGATAACATCTCTCATAGAGAGATCTCATTTGTCAATCACCATTCTCTTACCTTAAGCGTCACAAAAACTTGTGCCACTAGAGAATGTCCATTCTCTTACCTTAAGCGTCACAAAAAATTGTGCCACTAGAGAATGCATTTATGGTTCCATGAACCCACATATGTCTTGTCCTTACGGTTAACCATTATTTATATACAACAAGACATATGGACAAGGCTAATAACCGTATGCCCCTAGCCTTCACTCAAGGTTTAAGCAATACCTTGAAACTTTAACAATATATATATTTTCAACATAATAACAAACCATTCAAAAACATTTTATTGAATGCAAAAGTTGATATATATATATATATATATATATATATCAAAATGTTACTAAATTGTAACAAAAAATAGATGTAAACATTATTCAAAGAAAAATAAAACAGCTCCCACTAAATAACAGCATCCCAAGATGCTCCTAAGCCCATGCTAATGACATGTCGCTCAAATATTCATGGACGTAGGCCTTTAGTTAGTGGATCTGCAACCATATCATCTGTTGGAATATAATCTACTGCAACGTCACCATTCTGTACCGATTCCTTTATAGTCAAAAACTTGACCTCCATGTGTTTAGACCCCTTGAGACTTCTGTTGTTATTAATAAACAACACATTCAAAAATATTTTTAAGTGCACTGACACAAGGTACACATTTTAATTAGATTTTCTCAATATCTAAATAAGGACAATGTGATAGATTCAACCCATCACCCTTAACAACATGAGCAATTCCTGGCTTGCAATAATGTATATTGAATATTTCCAATAAATAATTAGCAAATGTCCTCCGAGAAAATCTAATATAATATGGCAAAAACAATTCTTACAGACCTTAGTACAAAGGATAAAAGATGCCTCAATGTCATTACTTGTAAACAAAATATCATGTACTTAGTGTACATAGTGTATGAGAAAAATAAATTTACTCCCACTGACCTTGCAATATATTGAATTACTTTGTTCTTATTTGAACAAAATAACAACACTATGAAACTTTAATAATATTGCCTGGAAACTTGCTTAAGACCATGAATTAAGATTTTTCAGTCTATACACAAGTTTACTTGAATCTGTTGTAAAATTCTCCAGTTGCACTTATATAGATTTTATATCTCTTTGATGTAACTCCATATAAAACTATCAATGCCACGTTCACTCTGAAAGAATTAGTAAAGAAATAATTATTTCTTCACTAACTATCCACCCCTCTTTCAGAGTAATATTATTATCCTTCTTTTTTTTTTATTGTATTTTCAAGCAACAAATCATATGTCCACAACTTAAAATTTGAAGCAGTAAAAACCTCAATAACAGTAGAGTTATTAATTACAGAAAAAAGTGACTAAAATAACAAGCAATGTATATAATTAGCATCATGTGAGCACTGTGTAACTTGACAAACAAGTACACATCCAGAGAGTTACATGCATAATCATATAATTACCTTTGGGCAGAATACATGACATGCGGTTGTACACTCCCCACATGATAGCGGTTATGAGAATATATTCCAATTTTTCATGAATTCATCACCTTTGGGCATATGAATCACTAGAATCAGTCACTCCTCCACCATACTATCACGTATCCCTCCATGAACTAATACACAATCACCTCCTTTGGGAGTATGACTACACATTAGACTAGGAGACATCCCAATCAATATACGAGACCAAAATTTCTCAAACCCAATCAAGCGTGCCACTTTGGCGGTCACTACTCAATTGAATCTTTGAAACTCTCTCATACCAGGGATATAAACTTTACTACTCACATACACCATATACATGTGATTTTAACTTTAGTGATAGGGGCACCAAATCACCAAAATCACATATCATGCTAATTACACTGCTTTCTTCATTAATAAAAATTAATCATACATATATATATATATAAATAAATATATATATATATATATAGCGAACTTGAAAAACAGATTCCAATGAGATCAACCATTATAATGTTCATGTGATAACATACCAGTAACCCAACAATTATATTTCCAAAATCACAGAAAAATACAAGAAAAATACGCAAAAATACACTAAAAATATGCGTATTTAGGGCTTTGTATGTATTTTAACATACGTAAAATCATCAAAAAAATTAAAATAAATACACCAAAACGTAGGAAATCACCATAGAGTTCATCGCCGCCAGCCACGCGCGAAACGGAGCATCCACGCGCCCGCACGCGCCGCCTGAGTGCGCGGCGCGTGGAGCCCATGCACGGTCGTCAAAGGGCCGGTCAAACTGGTCCGACCTTCCGGTCCTACCACCCGGTCCGACCGGTTGACCGGGTCGGGTCGGGTCGGTTCGGGTCGGGTCGGTCGCTGACGTCAGCGGGTTGGAACCCAGCGTCGACGCAGCGGATCGAATCCGAATCCGAATTCTAGTCCGGGTCCGGGTCCGGGTCGCTAACGTCAGCATGACGTTAGCACCTGCGTGCGCCACACGCGCGAGCAGCGCCCCGCGCGTGGGAGCACGTGAGGGCGCGTGAACGCGCGTGGGCACGCGTCTTCGACGCCCGGCGGCGCGTGGCCGCGCGTGGGGGCGCGTGGGGCATCCCCGACGACGCGCCACCCACGGTCTTGATCGTCTCGTCAAGCCCAATAATAATATGTGATTTAATTTTACTTTTACAGTCTTTAAAAAATTCGAAAATCACAAATTAGGGCAAAATTCAATGCGTTCAAGTTCTAGGGTTATGGAGGCTCTGATACCACATGTTGGACGCAAATTGCGCAATCCCAAGATCTCCATAACCAGAACAAGAATATGCATAATTGAGTAGAAAGAATTAAAGCACCTGTTTTGGAATCCATCGATCTTGAAGCGGAAGCGGAAACACAATGTTGCACGCGCAAGTCCTTCTCCTCTATTGCCATCCGTATCACTGGCTCAATGAGGCGGCCCCCCTCACGTTTAGCGTTAGGTAAACACCCCTTAGGTGATGATACATGTGAGAATTATGGTTAGAGGGGAGACTTAGCGCTATTTATAGAGTTTCCAGCTAGGCCCCCTCATTACGGGCCAGGCTCAACTCGGCCCACACTAGCCAGCCCATATTAGACTAATTAAGAAACCTTCTATCTCACCTTAGACCAATCCCCGTAAAACGATAAACGTTAAACAGTAAATTACAATATCAATTAATGTAGTCCACATCAGGAAAACTCTTACACCCTTAAGACCCCCAAAAGAATAAAAAAATATCCAAAATTTCAACAAACATCTCCTTCACCAGCACCTTCAGGCTAGCGGAAGCAAAAGCCCCAAACTCAGGAACACCCCGTAACCCCTCCCTGATCCGCCGTCACGGCTGCTGCCTCTGCCAGCTGCCGTCGCCGTCTCTTTTTCCTCCCTCTTTCTCTTCATTCTAGAAGGACGATGCAGAGATGGATCTCCGAATTGGGTCAGCCCGATGACTTGGGAAGTCCGAGTCTGATCCTCGTAGCAACATGATAAAGCAACGGGAGAGATCTCTCTCACTTTAGCTGCGTTTGCCTAGAAGTTACCCGCGGCCTTCCTTCATAAGTGAAAAAGCCATTCAGATTGACAAAATAATTGCTTCGAAGAGGAAACACAGGGAAGAGAGAGAGAGATGGTGGCTTGGCCGAGACGGGACGCGAAACGATCGGCGCAGGCTATGGCCGGGGGCGGCTTGACGACGAGGGGTGATGGCACGGGAAGGGGATACGACGTCGACGGTGACGGCGATGCGACGGCGAGGTGGAGGAGGCTTGCGGTGACCGATTGGTGGAGGGGAGAGACTGAGGGAAGAGTAGTGGATTTTTCAGAGCCCGGGTACTTTTTTATGGAAATTCGTCAAGAAGTGAGGGTAGTTTGGTCATTCAGAAAGGGTAACCACACCATGTCCGCACGGCAGGAGAACAGTTTACCGGAGTCACGCATTTGAAGTGCTTTGCGATAAGAAAGGAGTAAAACTGAAAATAGGTACTTTGCCCAAGTTTTACGCGGACATATATTGATAAATGTAGTTTAGATATGTTTATTTTCATTTTTATTTTCATTAATGTCAACAATTTGGGTTGTTCATAACACTGTTTGTTATTCATTAGGTATAAAATTACTGAGTAAAACCATTTGTCAAATCAAACATAAAAAAACACGACCTGAAAGTTTAAAGTCAAATTTAATATTTAATAAAGGCATAATAAAAATTTACATTTTTTGAATATCGCTACTTTCTATACAAATTGGATTCTATTTTCATTTCAAAATATGGGAATTTCTTTTTTTAGTACCATATCTCCAAAGGATGTTTTAATTCAATCTCAATGATTGAGTTAAATCTCGAGACAACCTCAGCTTGTTCCTTATATAAAAATTCCTATGTGACATCCAAGATTGAAAGGAAAACCCGTTAGAATAAGTCAATCTTGGATGGTTGATCCTCAAGACTAAAAAGCATCCAACATCGGGTCTCTATCCCATACTTGCAATCACGTTGCATCTGAAGCCCGCCATTAAGTGCTTGTTTTTGTTATTATAAAAAAAAAAAAAGGATAAAAGTTACCAAAAATTCTAAATTATGTCTATTATAACATATTTACCCCAAACTTTTTTATGACACTATAAATCCCAAACTTATATCTATGTGACACATTTATTTCAAATTTTTCTAGTGGGACATATTTATCTCAAACTTCTTTTTGTGAAACCAAAAATCCTAAATTTGTATTCATGCGACATATTCACCCTTAAAATTTGATGTAAAAAAAAAGTTTGGGAATTTTAATACCACAAAAAATAATTCTAAATCAAGGCAAAGTCGTGTCTAGCATTTTATGGTCTATCTTGAAGGTTATTAAATGGTGTCCATACTAAATGCTTCGTAGAAAATGTTCATTGAACCATTCACAATAGCCGTGCAATTTCCAATAACAGTTGACAGTTAGTGTGCTATTGGAAGAGAGTACTTTTTGTTATCATTTAATACGAACTTCTTGCCTTGTTTCGGCAAACACAAACAAACTGGTTAAAACTACAACACCATCTAATTCAGTAACAAACTACACCAATCAATAACATATTAGTAGCGAGTCACACAATTGAATAGATTTCATATGACCACCTTCTAAGTGCTATGCCCCCTCTTTATAACAATGGAATCAAATTCATCAAAAAAGAGACTAACTTGATTGACAACATGGTTACTGACCCCATATTATCATGCCCCTCTTTGTAACAATGGAATCAAATTCATCAAAAAAGAGAAGGCAAGCTGCTGCCTTTGAGAATATATCCAAACTATATATATATATATATATATATTTGGTAATCCAGGGAACCCCCGTACACAGGCAGTCCAGCGAGGTAAACTCTGGAGTAGGTAGAGTCACCACCACCCTTGTCTGCCGGGTAAGTCGTGGGTTCCTTTCCAACAAAGCAGACGACGCAGGGAGTCGAACACTGGACCTCTCGCGAAAGGAGCGAGTGCTCAACCAACTACGCCGCCACCACCGCCACCACAGGTGGTTCCAGACTGTATTTTTCTAATTGCTATTACTCTCAAATATTTATAATATTTCCATTTGCTAACAAAATCAATGCCATCAATGTACATAATGGAAAATCTAGTAGACACTTAGGGGGTGCATGACAACCTTTGATTTATGTTCCAAAAATAATTTTTTTTTATTCCAGTTTTGTTTCTGGAATAGAAATCCGTTTGATAAAATTATTCGATTTTTCTATTTCTGTAATAGAAATCAGAAGAAAATTTTTTTTACTTATTTATTTCTTGCACAGAAATAAGAAATAAAAACTCTTTTCATCATTCGTTAACTGATCCTCCATCCGTCGCCATTGACCACCGTTCGCCAGTCATCGGTCGCCGGCCGCCACCGCCGACACCGTCCATCGTCACTGGTCGCTAGTTGCCGGTCCGCCATCGTCCGAAAGGAAGAAACTTTGTGTCATTATCAAATGAATTTTTATTTTTAAAGTAGAAATTGTGTGTTATCAAACAAGCATTTTTGTTTAGAAACTTATCTAAAAATAGAAATAGAAAAATCTATTTTTCTTACAGAAATCAATTTCTTGCTAGAATGATTATCATTTGCGCCCTTAGTCACCAATTTCAAATAGAGAGAAGCTTCAAATATATTAAATCGTAATCTCTCTCTTAACCAAATGGTCATGGAGGATCCTCTCATTCATGCATGAGGAAACTCATCAACCATTTTAATTTGTCCACTTCAATGGTTAGGGAGTTGTTAACTAATTTAGTTAGAACACCTTGGTTGCAGTGGGAGCATCATTATTGCTGCTGCTAGTTATCCAATTTCGACTGCTAGCATACATCAAGGGACCTCTATTAAATGCATACAAAAGCAACAAAAGAAAGCACAAAATTGTGAAATGTTTGGAGTATCAAAGTTTAATACAAGATTGCACAATGGAATTCAATCAACATTGGTGAAGTAGAAAAGAAGCCTCTTACAGCTTGCTCAAAAGTACCAGTGTAGTTATTGAACGTCTTAGCACTTTCACTTATATGGATTGAAGAGAACAAGCTATTGCTGCAGAACCAACAATGTGTGTCTTGCCAAAGCCCAAAATCCATGTAAATGAACATTTAACCATTCCTTATAGGAGCTTGGCACAAAAACATTTTACATCAGCAAATGTAAGAATGATAAGACACGAAGAAGAAATAGGTTTATTTAACAATAACCACATTTTAAATAGAGATAGAAGGAGAGCAAGATGAGGAAAGGTGTTATGAGTCACCATAAAGAATAAACAATAGCTCTAGCTTAGACACAAGCAATGCAATTATACAAGCTTTCTTGAACAAAATCCATGCATAATCTACCTCACTCACAAGAATACAGAATGCATCAAGGAAACAATAATAGGTAGTTAAGCCCCACAATCTCAGGTAAACCCATCATCTCATTGAAGATTTTGCAAAACATGACCACTAGCTCCCTTCACTTGATTGTCAATCTGCAAAAGAAGGTTTAGACAACTTATCGTCAAAAGATGACTTTGATGTTACATGAAAAGTAAAACACTTAATGGAAAATAGACACTTGGGAATCGACTACATAGATAAGTATTGCTTGTCTGGATACTCGATCAAGAAAGACACTCATAAAATAATAATAGGATCCTTGCACATTTTGAGTATGAGGAACAACTCCATTTTTTAACAACATAACAAATCCCTTATCCAACAAGATAAAGTGAATTAAGTGATCAGACAGCGTGAAGTACTTGGGAAGCACACTCAAGAATATGAAGGGAAGTTGCGGATCTTTCAAGTTTCAGTTCCCAAACACGTCTACTACTTGATTGACTTAATCAAGCTCTATGAAATAATTGTACTTTGATTAAGCTAATCATGAGTACCAAAAATAAGTACTTCAGTAAATGAAAGCTAAGGTTAATACTTAGTAGATTAAACCATCGAATGCCTAAGCAAAATAGGACCATTAGTTAGAAAAAGTTTTCCCAGTTAGCAACTTCATATAGATCCCCAGCCATTACAACTGAAGACATTTTAGCATGAATAGTTTATTGCATTTTTAGGACTCTGTAGAAATAGATGAAGAAAGCTTATAGCTATTGCTAGGGAAGCATAATTTTAACTTTAAGAATGGGAATACTAGAAAATTGCAACTATAATCATGGGCATCAAATGTGGAGTAAAGCTTACAATAATCTTTGATTGTGCAACATTAGATAATCCTTGCTCAATCTCTGGAACTACAGGTAACAAAGATGATTAAAAAGTGAGCAACCCAGGTTATTGCATTTGCCTCATTGAATTCATCGATGAGTAGGAGTCATTAAATTCACAAACCCAGTTCAAAACGGCAAAGGATTTAGAAAAAGATGTGTCATTGACACAACAAATAAGAATTCAAGAACATAAATGCCTTATCGCAGCCTAGGTCCGGCAGTAAGTTGTGTGTGCAATAGTGTGTGCTAAAAGCAATTAAACATGCACAACAATTTAATTCAAACAACACTTCAATAGTTTGAATTCAAAACATCCATCCCTAACTCCAACCTGCAAGATAAAGATTAGCAAAAACTACTCTCCTTATACCTCCCATCTATAAGAACATTTAACACTTGATATTAGGGGCGTACTTGGTATTCTCCCTACCAAACAAAAACATTTTTAAAAGAAAAATCGGCATAAGTCTACTAAGTGTTTTAACACGAGTCCTCAGTGGAGTTACCAAGTTGTCACGACCTAAATTTTGGGTGCACCACCTAGGGTTTAGGCTAATGGATTGCTAAGTTTTAAACCTAGTTCAAGCTCTGCCAAGCCCATACCAATTTGTGACTTAGGTTCAAATTTTTATCATGCAAATAGATTTTATCTAAGCGTCACCATTAATCAGTTCATGATAGGTTGATTAGACACCTAAGTAAAATAACGTGAGAATTATTTTACCCCTCCGAACCAGAGACTTTAGATACAGGGAGTTGGTAACACTAGATTAGAACTAAAAGCACATAATTGGACAACTATAAAATAAAGAAACAGGATCTCAAGAAAACAAAGTGATTGGAGTTATTAAGAGATAGATGAACTCATGACTCCTAAAGGAAAACAAAAGACCACCTCATGCCATTAAGATGTCATGATAGATATGAGAAATCGTCCTATGCTCAATGTCACAAGACTATCAGAATATCGATGCTATTGTAGAGGCACAGGTCTAGCTTAATACACTTCTTGCATGCTACTTCAGCAACTGAAAATTTATGCAATCCCATCTTTTGTCACCTTCTTGGATACATATGTAGTTTATCCAATACCGTGTATCCAGAGTCAAACAGTTCTAAATCAAGTAAAAGTCAAGTCTAGCATTTTATAGTCTGCCTTAAAGGTTAATAACATAGTCTCCATACTAAATGCTTGGTAGAAAATGTTTGTCAAAGCATTCATAATAGCTATGCAACTTCAAATAGTAGTTTACAGTTAATGTGCTATTGGAAAAGTGTACTTTTTGTTGCCATGTATGATGAAATCATTACCATGTTTGTGCAAACAGCAATGGATCGGTTAAAACTTCAACACCATCTAATATAGTAAAAAACTGCACCAATGAATAACAAACTATTAGTGAGTCATACCATCGAATATATTTCACTTGACCACCTTATAAGTGCTATGAATGCAAGAAACTGACTTGCTTGATGACATGGTCAGTGAACCCCTTATTATCCCTCTTTGGAGCAATGAAATTAACTTCATCGAAAAAGAGAAGGCAAGGAACTGCAGCTGTTCCCTTCGAGAATATATCCAGAATCTGTATTTTCTAACTGCCGTTACTCTCAAATATTCAAAATTTCTCCCTTTTGCTGACAAAATCAATGCCATAAATGTGCAAAATAGGAAATCCAGTAGACATTTAATCACCAATTCCAAATTTTTAGTAGAGAAAATCTTCAAATATTTTACTTCTTTAATCTTTCTCTTAATCAAATGGCCATAGACGATCCTCTCATTCATGCATTAGAAACTCATCAACCGTTTTAACTCGGCCTCTTTAGTGGCTATGGGAGGATCCTCATTGCTACTACTGGTTATCCTATTTCTACTGCTAGCATACCCAAAGAGACTCTTAAATGCATGCAAAAGCAATAGAAGAAAGCACAAAATGTGAAATGTCCGAAAATAACAAAGTATAATGCAAGATTGCACAATGGAATTCAATCAGCATCAGTGTAGTTGAAAAGAAGCCTTTTATAACTTGCTCAGCAGTACCAATGTATTTATTCAACAGCTCAGCCTTTCACTGATATGGATTGAAGAGAACAAGCTACTGCTGCAGCACCAACAATGTGACTTGCTAAAGCCCAGATGTCCATTTAAAAGAAAATTTGACCATGGCCTTAAAGGAGCTTGCCCAAAAACATTTTATCAGCAAATATAAGAATGATAGACACGAAGATGAAATGGGTTTATTTAACAAATTACCAATGACCAATCACATTTTAGCATAGTGAGAGAGAGAGAGAGAGAGAGAGAGAGAGAGAGAGAGAGAGAGAGAGAGAGAGAGAGAGAGAGAGAGAGAGAGAGAGAGAGAGAGAGAGAGAGCAAGATGAGGAAAGGTGTAATGAGCCACCAAAAAGAATAAACAAAAGCTACGACTGAGACACAACCAATGCAGTTATACAAGCTTTCTCGAACAAAATCCATGCATAATTTAGCTCACTCACAAGAATGCATCAAGGAAACAATGGTAAGTAGTTAAGACCCACAATCTCAGGTACTCCCAAAATCTCAGTGAAGATTCTGTAGAGCCTGACCATAGGCTCTTGTCAATCTGCCAAAAGAGGTTTAGACAGCTTATCATCAAAAGATGACTTTGATGGTACACGGAAAGTTGAGCAATTAATGGAAAACAGACACTTAAGAACCTACACATAGATTAGTATTGCTCATCCAGATACTGGATCAGGAAAGACACTCATAAAACAATAATAGGATCCTCACACATGTTGAGTATGAGGAGCAACTTCTTTTCTAACAAAATAATGAATTCCTCATCCAGCAAGATAAAGTGAATTAAGTGATCAAATAGCATGAAGTATGTGACAAGCACACTCAAGAATATAGAGGAAGTCACTGCCCTTCTAAGTTTCAGTCCCCCAAATGTCTATTACTTGACTCACTTACCAAGATCTATGAGACAAATTATGTACTTTGATTAACCTAATTATGAATACTGAGAATGAGTACTTCAATACATTAAGCCATTGAATGCCTAAGCAGAATAGGACTGTTAGCCTGAAAAAGTTTGCCCAGCAAACGGCTTTAAGTTGCTCATATAGATCCCCACCTTTACACCTGAAGACATTTTAGCATGAATAGTTGACTGCATTCCAGGAATCTTCATAAATAGATGAAGAAAGCTAATAATTATTGCTGGAGAACCAGAACTTCAAGTATGGGAATACTTGAAAATTGCAACTACAACCATTCACATCAGATGTGGAGTAAAGTTGATAGTGATCTTTGATTGTGCAGCATCAGATAATCCCATTTATATCTCTGGAACTACATGAAATAAGGATTATATAGGCCTTGTTTGGTTCAACATTCCCAAGGGGCTTTCAGCCCCGAAAGCCCCTTGGGGAAAATTTCATCTGTTTGGTTTAGCATTTCGAGGCATCCTTGGCCAAATGCTAGCATTTGGAACCTGCTTTGGGCTTTCAGCATTTTAGAAATGCAAGTCCACATTTACTATTCATCCGTTGACCTTTTTTTAAAATAAAAAAAAACCAATCATCTTCCCCACACCCCAACCGTCGTTGATCAGTGACGGAGTTTCATTGTATTTTATTTTTATTTTTTAAAAAAATAATAAAAATCCTTTGCAAATGTTGGGTTCACCTTTTTTTTTTGTCATTTTTATCTTTTGACAATCAATAGCCAACTTTTTATCAATACACTAGAATGATCATTAATTAACGAAGATGATTAATACTACAATAATTAAAAAAAATTATTCAAAATTGAAAACAAACCTAAAAGAACCCTAGGCCAAAAGTTGAGCTTTGCATCTAATTTATAATGAAATTCTTTTAATATAATTTTTAAATAAATTTACTAATATATCTTTTATATTACTCTCAACATGAAAATATAAAAGGTTATATAGTCATTTTTTTTTTTACAATTTTAAAAATACTAAAACTAAAAAACTTAATTTGGTTACACTAAATGGCTTTTCAAATATATGTTTACTAAACAGTCTTGCATTTCCCTAAAGCACTTTTCAGTTATAGTTTACCAAACAGTCTAGCATTTCAGAAAACCCATTTATCTCTAAGGTATTTGCATTATCCCAATGGCATTTCCCCAAAACCGAACCAAACGGGCCCACAAAAGGGAGCAACCCAAGTTGTTGCATTTGCCTAGTCAAAATCATCAGATTCCCAGACCCAACTAAAATCGACAACGGAAAAATAAAAATACATATCACCAGCCCAACAAATAAGAATTCAAGAATGTAAATGCCTTATCAGGCAAAAAATACATCTCTCCATGTTTTTTCCCGAATTCAAATTTAGATTAGTTCTTTCTAACATGTATGACCAAGCTGAAACAAGACAAAACAGATAGTCCGTATATCAATTCAAAACTAGCGCACAACATAAAAAGTGAAAACTCAAGCCCAAGAGGTTCCCAATTAAAATCGTTTTACATGGCAATCTTGTTGTAATGCAGTCAATCTCACTAAACCTAACCGAAATCACTTGTCATCTAACGCTTGCGATCACAGAGCAACACATAATTAATTCATCTGGTCGAAATGGGGAGAACAAAGTCTCCAGAAGTACACATTGTGCTACCTTGATTCAAGCTGCAAAACTAAAGAATACAGTCCTACAACAACCTTCAAATTTTTTCAAGATCACAAAGTGCGATATTACTACCCTTCAGGTTGTCACAAGTTAACATGCCTCCCCAATATATAGCCTCAAGCCCATTACAAAAACCACAACAACAATAGTTCAACAGCAATAGACCTACCCTAAACTGACATGGTAAACAGCTTGAAACAAACAGGGACCTCCAAGTTCCGAAAAAATTCCGACTTACCTGCATGATCATTACTTGGTCCCTTAAGAATTGTAGATCAGCAACAAGAACTTCTAAACTTGCTTTACCATTTTCTAGGTTCTTTTGTAGAAGAGTTGTGGCCTGAAACATGAATTAATGCAATAAATAAGATACTTGACCTCATTATTGGAGATAAAGGGACATTGCTTCAACTCAAGTACCTCTTCGCATGAATACTCCAACATAACATTTGCTCCCAGCCATAAACAAATCAAATCAATATGTTCAATGTGAGCTCTTGAATATATGCCTTCAGAGACTTCAAAATTAGCAAGCAGTGCCTGCATCCACAATAAAGAGCCATGAAAACTGGTCGGTTTGGCACCTATTATTAAGTGATCAAATAGCATGAAGTATGTGGGAAGCACACTCAAGAATTTAGAGGAAGTCACGAATTTTTTCAGTTTTAGTCCCAAAATATAGAGGAAGTCACGAATCTTTTAAGTTTCAGTCCCTCAAATGTCCTACCACTTGATTGACTTACCAAGATCTACGAAATAAATTATCTACTTTGATTAACCTAATTATGAATATTGGGAATAAGTACTTCGGCAAACAAAAACTATGGTTAATACTCAGTAGATCAAGCCATTGAATGCCTAAGCGGAGTAGGACTGTTAGCCTGAAAAAGTTTCCCAGCAAACTTCTTTTAAGTTGCTCATATAGATCCCCACCATTACACTTGAAGACATTCCGGCATGAATAGTTGACTTCATTCTAGGAATCTTCATAAATAGATGAAGAAAGCTAATAATTGTCGCTGGAGAACCAAAACTTCAACTTTCACAATGGGAATACTTGAAAATTGCAACTATAACCATTCTCATAAGATGTGGAGTAAAGTTGATAGTGATATTCGGTTGTGCAGCATTTGATAATCCCAATTCAATCTCTAGAACTATAGGAAACAAAGATTATACAAAAGGGAGCAACCCAAGTTATTGCATTTGCCTAATTTAATTCATCTAGGAGTTAGAATTATCAAATTCCTAGACCTAGCTAAAAATAGCAAAGGAAAAAGAAAAATACATATCATCAGCACAACAAATGAAAATTCAAGAATGTAAATGCCTTATTGGTCAAAAAATACATCTCTCCATGTTTTCCCCGAATTCAAATTTAGATTGGTTCTTTCTAACACGCATGACCAAGGTGAAACGAGACAAAATAGATAGACCATATATATCAACTCAAAAATAGCGCACAACTTAAAAAGTGAGAACTCAAGCCCAAGAGGCTCTCAATCAAAATCGTTTTACATGGCAAGCTTGTAGTGATACAACAAATCTCACTAAACCTAACCGAAATCACTTGTCATCTAACGCTTGCAAACAGAGAGCAACACATAATTCATTCACCTAGTTGAAATGGGGAGAACAAAGTTTCCAAAAGTACACATTTTGTGCTACCTTGATTCAAGTTGCAAAACTAAAGAATACGGTCCTACAACTGTTAGAGAAAACTCATTTATTGTTTTGAAGCCGACAAAACCTTTCCAAAAAACTATTTTGAAGATGTGCAAACTCAAACGTTATAATCTAAAGAACTCCAGACTCTTTTCAAAAGTCTGAAGACCGCGAGATTTTAGCTAAAAAGTCTCCCTCAGTGACAGTTTTCAAATCAAAGAATAAAGATTTATCCAGATGCGAGATTATGTTCAAGGATTTGATTCGTATGATTTTGAGAAGACCTTATGGCTGGATATAGCATTTATTTGATTGATTGTTCTTATTGGAACTTACTTCGATATGAAGATCATTTGAAAGGCGAGCAAACTTAGAAGGTTCTATTTATGAAAACAAAGATCCTGATTGTATGGGCAAACATGATTGACGGGCTTTCATCACAATTATCTAATGACTCGAAAATCACCTTGATTGATTCTGTCCAACGAGTAGATTGGAAGAATTCATTTGGTAAGTACCAACGGTTATGAAAGCATGAAGAAGTATATAAGGTGGACTCTTAAGTTGTTTGAGTGTGTGTGAAAGAAAAATTTCGAAGTCTGAAGTTTCCCAGTTCTTTACTATTTCAATCATCGAGCTTTTATTTGTATTCAAAAGAGAGAAGCAAACACCTATGAGACTTTGGAAGAGTGTAGTAGAGTTTCTACACTGTAAAGTCAAGGACGTGACACTGTAAAATCTCTTTTGATTCATAGTGAAATTCAGCCAATGAGCTGTCAACGCGGGAGTGGACGTAAACTTAATCTAAGCCGAATCACTATAAACTTTGTGTCTATATTCTCTTTTCCTAAACTCCTTACTTTAGTTCGTAGCTTCATATAATTGTTTAAAGTTGTTTATGTTCTTAGTCTAGTATCGTCTAGAAGCAAATTTCTTTTACTAAGTCTTGAAAATTTTATTTAACACCTATTCACCTCCCCTCTAGGTGATTGTACTAGCCTTTTCAACAACAACCTTCAAATTTTCTCAAGTTCACATAAGTGCGATATTACTACCCTCTAGGTTGTCACAAGTGAACATGCCTCCCCAATATATAGCCTCAAGCCCGTTACAAAAACCACAGTAACAATAGTTCAACAACGATAGACCTACCCTGGATTGATAAATTTAAATCCTAGATTTTCGTATTGAGAGAAATATCACACCTTTGTTTAGGTACTGTCAGAGGGTTAACAGTCAGCCTATTTAATAGAGTAAACCTCAGCGCAAAGAAAGATGGAGACAGCACATAGTAGTATGTGTTTGTGTGTTTGCACGAGAGAGAGAGAGAGAGAGAGAGAGAGAGAGAGAGAGAGAGAGAGAGAGAGAGAGAGAGAGAGAGAGAGAGAGAGAGAGAGAGAGAGAGAGAGATGGGTCTTGGCAGAGAGGCTGACATGCCTGGCAACTTCATTGTCGATGCTTTGGAAGGACTGATCGTGCAAGATAAATCTCACAGATTCTTGTCCACTGCAGAGATATGGCAGTTATAGCACATGAGCAGGAAACCTTGTTGACGGCAGAAGGTATTGGTAGGATTCACCATTTATGCAGAGACTGGTAACCAGTAGAGAATGAGGTGGCCAAATTTTAAGAGGTATTGGTAGGATTCACCATTTATGCAGAGACTGGTAACCAGTAGAGAATGAGGTGGCCAAATTTTAAGTTCTCTTACACGAGATAGCTGGTAACAAAGAGAGGGAAGGACTTTGTCCAAAGAAGGTGAGGGGGCATTAGCTGCTTAGATGAAAACCTTATGGAACTATTCGGCATCAGAGGTTTTCCACGTGTGATTGCCTTGGGAGGGTTTCCAAATAGCCAACATAGAAAAAGAAACCAAAAACAAGAAGAAGGGTGCATACAGACAAATACTAGCTATGGCAAAGTCAATGAGAATCCTCATATCACCCACCAATATGTTGCCCTCAAACTAGATCTCCTTTGGACATGGATATGCCAGAAAAGACGCAAATAAGATGTAGGGACCATGGAATTGAATCATACCCAATCCAAATCTTAGCCTTTTTCTTAGTCAAGAGATAGAAATAAGAGACCCTTTAAATCTTGCATTAAGGAAAAGGATGGCTTTAAACTTCACATGAGGTTAACAATTTCTAAGACTAACTTCTTACCCCAAGTTTGTTAGATTCACTCTCATGTAAATAACTCTACTAAGAGGTTTGCTCGATAACTATTGCTTTCTGAAGAATATTCAATCAGCAAGAAAGCATTCTCCTATATAAATCAAGGGACAGATGAAACAAACGAATTGTTTATTTTGTTCTATACATAAGACCCTAATACCAGCTCTGAGCTTCATTAAGGGTTCAGCAAAAAAAGAATAACAACCAATGTGAAACAGTTTAAAAAAGAAAAAGAAAAGAACTCCAGAATTAGATACATGTGGCACCCCCAAAACCCGAGGCGGGTCGCCACAGATACTACGCGATAGAAGAAAGAATTTGAAAATACAAGCCCAAGCTTAGGCGTAAAAAATTTTCTTTTCTTTTCCTTTAAAAAGGTTTTAAAGATTTTGCGCAGCTCAGCGGAAAATTAAGAGGCGAGTCTCACCAACACTTCGCTTCCCTCACGACAACACAATACACACCAACTATCTTTGATTAGGTGAAAACACGAAGCCGAACCACTTTTATTTACACTTATAATTTACGAAGGGCTACACAGGTCGGTACAAAAAGGATAGGCCAAGACTCATCTATGCTCGGCCTTCACTCCTCAAAAAGAGACACACGACCCTAAAAATGCGACGTGTAACGATCTCCCTTCGATTTACTAGTGGCGGCCATCCAAAAAGTTGCTAACCCCCACTCCACGTGTGCAGGCCGTCACACCCAACCCGGTGCGTCGGGCGGTGGAGGTGGCAGCATCCCCATCATCACACCGTTGCGGCGGATGTGGACAGAGATGTACTCTTGGATGACTGGGCCTCCAGATAAGCCCACGTCATACGATACGATCGCACGAACACGCAAAAAGGTCAGTCCCGGCAGAGTGGGACAATCTATCTCGGTCACTTTGACCTCCACGTCAGATGGTAGGCCGTAGAACACTCCCCGTGGAACGACGGGGATAGGCATCGCACTAATCTGAAATGTTAGGTCCCCAAAGGGGTGAGTACAACCACTCAACAAGTAAAGGAATCCAAACACCAATCAATGCATTTAAACAATATAAACAATTACATCATACGTGCCACATATGCAATCCAATATACTTACCTCAAAGCCAGGCACATGCCAACGTACATCATCATATCATATAATTCATACATGTCATCGTATTTTCATATCATATCATGTATACACATGTCATCGCCATGTCATATCATGTATACACATGTCATCACCATGTCATATCATGTATATACATCATCACTATATCATATCATACATGCATGTCCTTATCATAATATCATGCCAAACATGCATGTCACATCGTCGTGTCACATCATGCCACACATGCATGTCATTTCCACTTTGAGATCCCAATTGATCATCACATCTTCCTTCCTCGGGATCATCCATCACATATTATACACTCGCACCCTCACTCGGGTCTCACGAGAAAAACCTCCGGAATTATGCCAACCATGGCCACCGGGCATCCGGCACCCCCAACGCTCCAGGCATCTCGCATCCCAACTGGCATCACGAGGCATCCCCTCGGGCAAAGACCTCCGAGGCTTCCGGCACCCATCTCATTCCAGGCATCCTGACACTCCCAGGGTATCCGGCCATGTATCTCTCTATACATTCCGGCCAACGCTTCCCCCCTCCAACCATTACCATAGATCACATTGCCCATTTCTTTTCAATTTATCATGCACATGATGTCATGACAAAACAGGATTACCTTAGCACTTGTGCATGCATAAATTAAGCATCTACACATACATGCAATAGGTGCAATTGCTAATATAGATTAAATCCTTGTGGGATTTTTACTTACCACATGCATTTTGAATTATAAAAATCCAATTTATTCCAAATTGAAATTAATTAAATAATCACATAAATCCTAAAATCATGAAATTAAGGCATATAATATCCAAATATAACAGAATGGAAAAATATGCAGAAAACACATGGCAAAACAATTTCCACATAGTAAACCACTTTTCCAAAATTTCAATGCACGTTTTCGGATAAGGGCAGAACGCACAATTTTCTTGGTAAGTCAATTAAAATACCCATATGACCTCAGAAAATTATGAAATTTTACCAGGATGTAGTTAAGACATTAAAATATACTTTTCATGAAGGAAACTAAGTCAAAATCGTTTTAGATAATTTTCTACAGACCCACGAAGCTCCTGGTCAAGTTACCGAAATACACAGAGCACTATGTCCGAAATATGAAGATTTGACCTACTTACACTTCTTCGTTCTCTCTGATTTTTGGATATATTATACTAATAAGGATCCTCTACAACTTTCATGAAGAGACTTAAGCCAAAATACCAAATGAAGACCTTAAAATGGTCCCACGAAGTCTCTGGTAACCCACATCGCAACTCCAGTTTCATCGTCTTCAAGGTCAGGTTGGTTACCTAGCCTAAACTTGTTATTTTTGCTTCAAATTTGATTATATTCATCCTTAATATATTCTCTACAAGTTTCATGAAGAAGTCGAAGAGATATTCTTAGTAAAAACTAACATGCAAACCACGAACTCACCTCAAGGTCAGAAAAACAGTTCTAGATCTAGGGTCTCAGAAATATGAGGTTTAGACCCATCAAATCTCCATCATTTTTCACGAAATTTCAGTATGTTATATTTCGAGATGTTAGCTACAACTTTCATGAAGAGATACAAGCCAAAATCGAACTCCAAACACACATGCAAGCCCTCACAAGTTTCTGACTTCACCGGTTCATGCAAAAACAACATGCATTATCAACATCCAAGCATTCTCACTCCATTTTCGTAGCTTAAACCACCAAGAATCCAACATGCAAACACACAAGCAAGGAAAGGAGATGGATCCTAACTTGCCTCTAGCCAAGAAAAAACCACGGGAACGGCGGCGGACGGCGGCGGCGGCGGACGGCGGCTCTCTCTCTCCCCCTCTCCTCTCGCGCGACGCCCTCCCTCCTTCTTCTCCTTTCTCTCTTCCTCTCTTTCTCTCTTTCTCTCCCTCTCTCTTCTTTCTCTCGCACGGCACCCCTTCTCTCTCTCCCTTCTCTTTTCTCTTCTCTTCCCTAATCATCACAAGGAAGACCCTAAGCATGTATGCCAAGTGGCATACACACTAGGACACTTGGGGAGGGGCATGCAAACCCTCCCCCTCCTTCCTTCGCACGGCACCACACAAGGCCCATTGGGCCTTATGGGCTTGGCCCACACGGCCCACCCTTAGGCCCTCCAACCATGGGCCTAAGTCCATGTTATTGGGCCTAAGGCCCAATCCACTCCCTTTTCTAAATTAAACTTAAAACTAACAATTAATTTTACCTAATTAAAATTCTATAATATTAAATCTATAACAAACAATCTATAACAAGCATGGCAACATAAAATTTTATCTTTAATAATTATCTTAGCTCAATTTAAATTAAAAACAAACAAGGCACAAGGCACAAGGCCTTAAGAGAGAACTAAAATTAAAGCACAACCAAATAGGTAAATTCATTACCTATTTAAAAAGCTCTATGGCACCTTAGGACATGCCCTTAATTTCTAGGATGCCACAATACATCACCTATCTTTTGTCATTTTTCGCAATACCATTAACCAGGCTCTGAATTGGAATAACATGCAAAACAATATCTCTTCCTATACTCTTGTGCTTTCTCAAAGGACAAGAAAGATCCGCTGAAGTGATTCCTTTTTAAATAGAACCTAAATGCAGATAATTCCTACTCATTTTAAGATAAGCAATTGAAAGCCTCTTATGCACGGCATGAGAAATAATACCAACTTTTTTTTAATGACAAACCATTTTATGTGATAAAGTAGAGGGAAGATTTGTAAGGTATAACATGCAAGATGCAACACCTAATCAGCACGTTCCCAGTACCTTTAAATGAGAAAATTTCCTAACGTGGAGAGCATAAACAAGGCTTACTATTTAGTGATGTGCATCGACATTCTTCATTTCCATAAATGGCCCAAGCAAGCATTTTAGAAGGAGTCTCTTTCTCATTATAATTACATGTGAACATCTTGATCCAATTTGCTCAGAGGTAAGTAACTGCAATCATTTCAAGATTCAAAGCCTCGCAATTTCACACAAGGTCGTCAATCAATTGGGCACCGATCAATTAAATTACCGAAATCCACAGCTTCTTGTTAAAAAGCAAATAACCACCACTTCCCTATCAACTTGTGGAAATAAATGGAAATTCACCCAAAATCGTGTTCAAGTATGAGTTGCATGAGACAACGAACCTTACCAGAACCCTTCATGGCCTGTAGAGTGGCGACTATGTCTAAACACTTCTCAATATCAGGAATTTTTGCCTGGCATTTAACATAGACATTGAATTAACGACCCATTAAAAAGCAAATGAAAAAGTATCTCGCTGACAAAGTAAACTAATTAACATACTTACGAAGTGCTCAGGTTCCCAGTTCACCAATGGTTATAATGGGAACAAAGAACCAAGTGCAATTGGATCTTTCAGGTCAATGTAAAGAGAAATTCATTGTGAGACATCAAAGAGGTGCTGACCATCTGGATTTGTTTTAACTTTCTATTCTAGATTAGATCAACAATAATTGCAACAGTAAGCCAATCTCTCATCCTTTTTCAAGGGAAAACTGAAACTCACTCAAATTTGAGAAGAGGTTTAAGTTGAACTAGAAACAGAAACTAGAAAAAAGAAATAAGGAAAAAGGAAACTACGAGCTAGTGCAGCAACCTTCAATTGAGGATATGCCTATTCCATTAACAAAAAAATGTAAGATACCGAATAAACAACACACTGCGAAAGACAGAACTCAGAAACGACAAGCTTCTTGTGTTACTTGTCCGTCCCAACCTAGTACATTTCTTTTTCCTGAAACTAAATATTCATTGTGATTAAAGCTTTGGTATCAATATCTCTAATCGTGTCTTTATACCTCCCAAGAATCAAGAAAAAAGTTGCCCACTCAAATGCTTCAAAGTTCTTGAGAAAAGTTCTACCCACACACGCACGTACAACCACCTCCATGTTAACCATTGCATAACATTTCAACACTGCGTTGGTTACGCTATATTGAAAAGGCCAAAGAAAAAGAAGAAAAAGAAACAAGGTCTAGTGCTAGCACAAGGGCCGACAGGAGGGATAGTGTCTATGGTATTCAACAGTACATTGGAATATGGGTCTTTGTTTGTGATCACATGAAGAAAATGAACAACGAAATGTAACTCAACAGCGAATTCAATAGCAGATATAACGATACAAAAGAATCAGTCGATGAGAAATTATACACAAGCGTCTATAGGGATGTCGATAATAACAAATCCCAAACTAGCAACGATGAGTCAGGAAACCTTTGCCAACAAAAATATGAATTAGAGAAAGCCAGCGATTACACCAAACTGACAGAGCAGAATACAACATCACAACTGAAGATCCCTCTGTTGAGCTAGGAGTTTCATCTCGACCAGCTTGTATTGCTGCAGCCTGCAAGCATCATCCCGCCAATCACCACAAGCACTCTAAGACCCCCAAAAAGAAAAAGAAAAAAATCCAAAATTTCAACAAACATCTCCTTCACCAGCACCTTCAGCCTGCTCATTCAGGACAATTTCCACAGAGCATCGAAAAAGTCGATCCAACCCAATGCTACTCACTGAAACAACCGGACGCGCCTAGCGGAAACAAAAGCCCTACAGAACCTCTCCCCGATCCGCCATCACAGCTGCTGCCTGTCCCAGCTGCCGTCGCCGTCTCTTTTTCCTCCCTCTTTCTCTTCATTCTGGAAGGACGATGGAGAGACGGATCGCCATCACGGCTGCTGACTTGGGAAGTCCAAGTCTGATCCTCGTAGCAACTTGATAAAGCAACGGAGAGAGATCTCTCATTTTCGCTGCGTTTGCCTAGAAGTTGCATAAAGCCGTTCAGATTGACAAAATAATTGCTTCGAGAGAGATGGTGGCTTGGCCGAGACGAAGGCACCTCTATTAAATGCATGCAAAACCAAAAGAAGAAAACACAAATTTGTGAAATGTATGGAAATAACAAAGTTCAATAGAAGATTGCATAATGAAACTCAATAAACATCCATGTAGTTAATAAGAAGCCTCTTACAACTAGCTAAAAAGTACCAATGTACTTGGCCACAGCTCGCCCTTTCTCTGATATGGATTGAAGAGAACAAGTCGTTGTTGTAGCACCAACAATATGTCTTGCCTAAGCCTAGATGTCCATGTAAAGAACATTTCACCATGGTCTTGAGGAGCTTGTGCAAAAACGTTTTATCAGTAAATGTAAAAATGATCAACACAAAGATCAAACAGGTTTATTTAACAAGTTAACAATAACCACATTATTAGCACAGAAAGAGGGAGAGACATGAGGAAAGGTGCAATAAGTCAGCTGAAAGAATAAACAAAACCTAGTCTTCAACAACACAAAGGTGCTCTTTCCTAACACCAGAAATTGCAAAATGCACAATTTGATGCAGCTAAACCTACTCTTCAACGAAATGATGACTTGACCATATCGACGAGTTTACTCCAATATCAATTATCTCCTAGCACGAATTTCATGCATGAATGGCTAAATACTAGAATAAATAAAGATAGTTCACAAATCACACCGTGACTCAACACTTGAAGCTTCTGCACTTCGGTTCAAAAGTAACCAGAAAAACACCTCCAATTCTTCGTGAAGGAAACAACTAAATCACTCATATTGCATAATAGGTATCAATGATTCATTCTTCCACTACCCAAGCATTAATTCCTTTATTTCAGTCCTCACAAATCATGATTGTTCTCTATTGATATTAAAAGCACTCCATAAGGTGAGACCAGTACTCTCAAGTCTCAACCGACTCAGCCTTACAACAAAAACCTAGCATTTGTCACCATCTTTAGTGTGCTTACTATCTAAAAGTTCCCTCCCACTTTATCCATTTTTTCTAAGCAAAACAAGTGCCACGAAGCATGTCAATCCCAACGTTATGCTAGTGCGCAACATAAACCAGCTAGGTATCATCATCGTCAAGTAGGCAAGTCAAAGTATCACATGTTTATGATACATGAAAGAGGATTTTCCCTTAGAGACAATAGGATGAATGAATGCAAGAGGTGGTTCCAAAACCAAGATGAAAGGTTAGCTGAAGGAAAACTCACAAAACAAGACACAACAAAAAATGAACTCTAGTTCTATGGACTTACCATCATTGACTATCTTTGCCAATCAAATGTTACACATCTTATCCATCTCTATTGAACCTCGGGAATCTCTGACCTCGAGTTGACAAGATTTTGGCACACCTAGCACCCTCTCCAAAGATTCACATCCCCAGAAAAGCAAACGTTTCAGATTCTCTAGATTAGAAATATCAGATTCATTTAACCTTTTGATTGAATTACAATACGCAATAGACAACTTCCGCAACGATTTCAATTCTCCCAAACCCTGAATCTCAATTAGCCGAGGCAATCGGCACAGGATCAAAATTTGGATCTCCTTCAAACAAGGTGGAATGGACAACGTCTTGAGCAAGGGACAGTCGGACATCCGCAAGTCATTGAATTTCCGTAGCTCTCCAAGCACCTCGAATCGAATCTCTTTCAGCGAATATCCAACAATATTCAACGACGACAAATTCTCCAAGTTGGAAAAGACTGACCAATCTATCGGTGACTGGACATTGTGTAACGACAAAAATTGAAGGCTGGATGGGAGCCCCACAAGAGATTGCGGCTCGACACAACTTATCTCAAGCCTTTGTAGCTGAGAGAGGAAACTGAAATCAGTTGGAGGCAAGGCCATTTTTTCAATGCAGAGGGCCAATTCTTTCAGAGCAGGTAGTCTCACGATCGACTCTATGTTAGGTTCTGCAATTGAATATCCACTTATATAAAGGATAACTAAATTGGTTAGGTTTGAGCAATCAGGGATCGTGGTTAGCGAATTCGATATAAGGCGTAAAGAAATTAGACTCTTGGGAAGCTCCGGCAACTGTTGGATTGAATCACAGGACATTAACAAAAGTACTTGGAGATTAGTAAGCTGATTGATCGTTGTGGGCAATCCACTAAAGCAACCTTTGGATAAGTATATATATTTCAATGAGGATAGTGCCCCGATTTCACTTGGAATTTCCCCCACCAGATGTTCAGAGTGGGCATGTAACTCTTCCAGATTTTCCAACATTCCTATGGTTTTCGGAAGTTCACTTATACAACTATAATTGAGATTTAGTACCTTCAACTTTTTGAGATTTCCAATACAATCAGGTAAGCTCTTGATTCTTGAATGGCTCACATCCAACTCAACCAATGATTGCAACCTCCCAATCGAGTCTGGTAGCTTTTCTAGATAGGAATTCCGAATGCATAAAACTTTCAACCTTTGAAGATTTCCAATAGAATGAGGTAATTCATTGATTTTTAGATATCGAACATCTAGCTCAAGTAATGAGTCCAATTGTCCAATAGAGTCAGGAAGCTTTTGAAGTTCCTTGCATGGCAAGATTAGAGACTTCACCTTTGCTAAATTGCCAATTGAGTGAGGCTTCATCGAGGGTGTCCGATCTATTCTTAGCACTGTCAAAGATTTTAGACCGCGGATGGACTCCGGTGGTGACTCAATAGCTTTACTCTTTATCTCTAGGTAATCAAGATATTGTAGATTGCCGATGGACTTGTCAATCTTTCTTAGTCGAACGCATCTAAGAATCAATTTCTCTAGCTGCGAGAATATGGAGAACTTGGGCATCTTTCTAAGGAATGGACAGTCCTCGAGCTGTAGGATTTTCAATTGTTCTGCTACCTATAAAGTAATTGAGTAGACACTCAGAAAAGAGGAAGAATAAATATAATGCAATAGGATGTCGTGAGATCATACCATGATTTGACACCATCCTCCCCAATCTTCAGTAACGTTATTCCCAGATAGCATGAGAATCGTTAAGTTCTTCAACCCAAGGTTGGTAGCTCGGAATTTTGAAGGGCAATTGCTCCAAGAGAGCCATCTCAAATTAAAGAAAACATTCTTAAAGTCTCCTTCAAAGTTTCCGTGGTCCAATTGAAGGAACCTAAGGTTGACCAAGTGCACAAATTGCTTGTGCTTAAATCTGTACGTCTTATTAGGGTCAAGTGTACCAAGATTGAGCATCACTATGTCTTTGGTTCCCTGGAAAATAAAAGTAGCAACCAATGAGTACATATGTAAGTTTGACTTGAAATTAGATAAAAAGGCGATGACGCTAATGGATGCACTGGAAAACATGTAGAGGTAAAGATTACCGTTTCTGTTTGCACTACATGAAAGGCATCCTCGAGAGACCACAATCTGCTACCCTTCATATGGATTTCGCCACTTTCTGGATGGACGATACTCCTTCCAAGGTCTCTAAGTTGGTCGTGCATCCATAGTTTATTATCATTAAATATTTTTATTAGAGACATACGTTTGAGGATATTGACCTCACTTTCGGTCGGATACCCAAAAATCGCATCCCAATATTTAACTGCAATTGTTTTCTCTTTGTTGAAGCATAAACATGCGATATCAAGAAAAATTTGCCGTTGATTAATTTCCAATGCTTCGTAGCTTATCATCAGCTTCTTCTTGACATCCTCATTCATCACCTTCTTTAACTTACATAGGGCATCTTCCCATGTTCTTCGGCATTTTCCGCGAAGTGTGGAACCTACAACATCGAGAGCCAACGGAAGTCCTCCAAGTGTATTGATTAGCTTATTTGCAATATCCATGTAATCAGTTGGAGGCTCGGCACATCCCAAGGCACGCTCACAGAAAAGTTGAAAAGCATCATGCGAATTCATCTCTGGCATATTGTAGAATGAAAATTGTCCGCTAATAGAGGCTAGGACATTGGCATCCCCACCTTCCTTTACTAGGAATTCAATATTCCTAGTTGTTATGATGATTCTACTACCCTCACCAAACCAGTTGGGCTCACCAGCAAGTCTCATGATTTGGTCTCGATTGTCGATGTCATCAAGAACAATGAGAACTTTCTTGTCATGAAATCTCATCTTGATCATGTCAGCCCCTTCATCAATGAAGGATAGGTTTGTGCAACTCAAATGGAAAATGTCGGACAACAATTTCTTTTGTAAGTTTATTATATCATGAGTCCGAACATCCTTAAGAAAGCAGCAATATCTCTGAAACTGAGGGGAGATTTGTCTAAAGACAGCCTCAGCTAGTGTTGTCTTTCCGATGCCACCCATACCATAAATCACGATAAACCGTACATCAAAAGCTTCTAGATCTAACCGCTTCATAATCTCATCCATTCGATCTCTAATTCCCACCAAATGATCAGGCACATTTGTCCTTCTTGTCCATAACAGACTTGAAACCTCTTTGACTATGAGATTCACAAGTTCATATAGGCTGGCACATGCATAACATACAATCATCTCAGATTGAAAAACCATATATATGGAAACTGTGCACACATTACGTGGTAGTGGAAGGTCATCATCAAGTTTAAAATAATTTCCTTTAAAAGAAACCAACACAAAAAAGTGATCTTTCAAGCTGTGAGCCATTTGAAAAATATATATATATATATATATATATATATATATATATATATATATATATATATATGTTTTCAAGAGAAGAGGATGAGGAGGGACTTTATTCATGGTTGAAAGCTTCAAGGTTCTGTGGTTTAGTCAATGATGGGAAAAGGTTATTTCGTGACAAGGGTCTAATTGGGCTTCGACTAGAAGTCACTCCAGCAAATTGTGGCTAACTAGTGCCGTTAGCCGTTGTGTTGGAATAGGTTGTGAGCCTTTGTTCCATTTTATGAGAAAATTATGAAATCAATCTTAAATTTATTTTACGAATGTCAATTCAATCATAAATTTTTCAATTTCAATAATATTGTCTTAAACCTTTATACAAAATTTCAATATAATCCTTCTAGTCAATGTCCATCGAAAATTGTTGAAATGGCAATCTACAAGATGTCATTTCAAGTAAAATTGTCCATGTCAGCTTACCACATAGGACTACAGTGATGAATGGATGTCATGTTAGTAATTCTTATGGCAATTGGGCGGAAAGATTATATTAAAATTTCACGCGTACTTATGACCACATTGACAAAATTAAAATGTCTAGTACTCAAATGTCATGCACAATAAAGTTAAAAATAATTTGATAGTTATGCCTCCACTTCACTTTATACTTTTTCACACCGGTTGGTTTCTTCTTGTCACACACAGCTAATAACGAGAACTCTAGAAGTTTGGCTAAATATTAAGTCCTCGGTAAACTTGGTCTTGATAATCTCTTCAAGCAATAGGGATGAGTTTGAAGGTTAACGGAAACGAAAAGATCTCACTCGCAGTTGCCTTGAATATAGGAAACAAGAATACTATCTCAAAAGCATTTTTCTTAATGTTCACATGGAGTAGAATACTAACCGAAAATGAGGAACATTTTCTGGAATATATATCAACCCTGATTCGAGTTACCAACAAAGATTTCTCCAAATAGGTTAGAAATAATTTTAGGTTACCCATTCTTTTTATAATATTGGTAATGGCAAACTAGTTGGTACTTTAATTGGAAAATTTTTGTGAGTAACTCAACTTAGGATTGGTAATTTAACAGATTTCGTTGCCTAATAATGTTCATAACCAGTGCAAATAAAAGTTTATGCATTATTAACGAAAGTTTTTATGAAGGTTGGTAGTTTTGAAACAAATAATAAATACTAATAAGTAGCTCAAATAAGAATGGGTAGCTTAAACTAGTTATTAACTTAATTAGAGATTAGTTAATATGACAATCATATTAGAGTTAGTAATTCGGTACAAGATTTGGTAATTTTGAAATGTGGAGTAAACAATATGGTAAGTTGTACAGAAGTTGTAAATCGGCAAACAATCTAATAAACTTAGTAAATGATTCACATAAAAGCCGGTAAGCTAAAACTAGTTTGTAAAACAATGGAAAAAGAAGTTGGTAAGGCAAATTAAAGTTGATAATTTCATAAAAAAAAACCGATAACTTTAAAATTATGGATGGGCATGGAGCATGGGAAATCTGCGCCCTGCAGTGGCCTGCCTTGGAAGAGGCAATTTTTTTGACGAAATTTTTTCTCAAAACAATTGCCTCACTGGGAATGTTGTACGACACAAGTTGGGCATGGGCAGTAATAGGCTAGCCCTTCCCGTTCTCGAGGATTGAAACTATTAATGCATTTAACGAAAGATAGAAACCGTAAGGTTTAATGAAGAAGGATGTAAGTAAGCAGAGAGTAACGGCTAGGGTTTTTAGAAAAAACTATCACAAACTAGGATACAGGGCAGCTCCATATCTCAAGGTAATTTACAATTTTGTTAAAGTACTTATCCATTTTCTAGAGGCTTTTAGATTTCTCCAACCATAACTACAACTACTTGGAAGTCCCTTAGGTGAATTTTTGGTTAACCAAGATATGAGGCCATGAATAGGTCCATGTTTAAAGCAACAGCAAGAACCAATTTTTATGTTTTAACATTCTACTGTAAATCACTATAGAAGAATATTCAGTTTAAGGTTACAGATCTTGTCTATGCACAACTGGCCACTAGAGGAGCCTATGACCCCTGCCCCACCACAATGAAAACAAAAGCCCGAGATTGATAACACACCTGAACCTAAGTCAGTCCTTTGCAAACTAATCAAGAATTACTCTAATCAGAAATATACTGGATGATTGAACCTCTAACACTTACAGAGATCCTTTTCTTTTCTTTTCTTTTTTTGGTTCTTTTGGATAATGGCATACAAAGATCTTTGCAATGTTCGGTCTTGTATACTCAAACCAAATAGAAAGACCATGACCTATAGTATCCTCTTATGGGGTTATAAAACTCTCATCATAAAAATCTCCATTATTTTTGTGTAACTCGGTGGTGTGACCGTAATTAGCCGGTTATTTCAAGGAAAACAGCAGCAAAGCATATGAATTCCCTAAGGCTGAAACCAAAACCAAAACCACAAGGATCGGTTTTTTTCTCTTGGCCGTAAGTTTTGGGATGTCGTATAGACTGCGATAGACTAAGTCTATGCTATAATTTCTCTATGTTTCCTTAATGTAACAAAAACAGAAAGATCTAACATCAAACTCGATCTAATTTTTCAGGAAAACATTATAGGCATAGGGTCAAGGAATTTACACCAAAAGTCCTTAAATTCATATACGCAATGCAATTGAAGTTAAGAAACTTAGATTTTTATTTTTCACAAATATATGGTCTTACTATTTTATCACATCTTAGATCTTCACGGATATCTTGGTTTTTTGGCATGATAGATTAATTAATTAAGTTTCTATGCCTTAACTTTAATTGTTGTAAAAACTTGATATTAAAAGTGAAAAGTCAATTTGTGCAAGAAGCCTCGCCCTCTGAGAAAAATTTCTAGCTCCCTCATTGCGTCAAATCCAAACATATGTTGCATAAGGTTGGACAGCAGCAAATCGAAGAACTATTCTTTAAAGGGATGAGAAATCGAAAATTTCAACAAAGAAAATAAAGTCAATGGATAAGCAAATAATACCCGTGATCTTTTAGATTCCTTCCTCTAATTCTGGCAACCTCTTTTAAAACCCCCTCCCCCTGCTTTGCTAAATCCTTCCTGGAGTCGCTCTCATGCTCAGCATGCTTTTGGAGGGCTTTCCGATATACCTCAGTCTTAAGCTTGACATCATCCGCATCCACGTCATAGAAGATAGGGAGGATCACTTTCTCATTGTTATCTCTCGATAGCTCCACTATGAGTGCTAGTTCACGAAGGCACCACTTACTTGAAGCGTAGTCTTTAGAGAAAATCGGGATGTAAATTCTGGAATCATTGATCGCTTGTAAGAGGCCACCTTCGATCTCTTCGCCAAATCGGAGCTCTTCGTTGTCTTTGAAAGCGCGGATACCCGCACGGATCAGGTCATTGTAGAGACAATCAGCCATGGTTAAGCGGGTGTCGGGCCCTCTGAAACTTAGGAACACCTCGTAACCCCTCCCCGATCCGCCATCACAGCTACTGCCTGTCCCAGCTACCGTCGCCATCCCTTCTCCCTCCCCCTTTCTCTTCATTCTAGTAGCAAGACGGAGTGATGGATCCCCGAATTGAGTCTGCCCAGTGACTTGGGAAGTCTTGAGTTTGATCCTCGTAACAACTTGATGACGCAACGGAGAGAGATCTCTCACTTTCGCTGCGTTCGCCTGGAAGTTACCTGCGACCTTCCTTCGCAAGTGAAAAAACCATTCAGATCGACAAAATAATTGCTTCGAAGAGGAAACACGGAGAGAGAGAAAGGGAGCTGTGCATCACTTTTCACCTTCAAGCAATGAGTGGGGAGTGGAGGACCATCGCTTCCAATCTCGCCAAGCCCAGATCCGGCCTCGTCGGGTTCGGGCGACCTCAGATCTGGTGTTGCCCACAGCCGCGGATAGACGGAGCGAGGCTGCCTCGAGGAGAGAGAGTCGGGGACAGAGATGGTGGCTTGGCCGAGACGGGACGCGAAACGATCGGCGCAGGCGATGGCCGGGGGTCTCGACGACGAGGGGTGATGGCACGGGAAGAGGATACGACGTCGACGGCGACGCAGCGGCAAGGTGGCGGAGGCTTCTGGTGACCGATTGGTGGAGGCGAGAGACTGAGGGAAGAAGGGTCCGGGTATTTTTTTTTATAGAGATTCGTCAAGAAGTGAGGGCAGTTTGGTCATTTAGGAGGAGTAACGGCACCATGGGGGAAAAGAGACTGCCGGAGTGGCGCGTTTGAAGTGCTTTGCGATAAGAAAGGAAAACTAACGGGGAAGACCTTAGCTGACGGTCACTCTGTCAATGACGGAGTCTTTAAGTGCTGGTTTTATTATAAAAAAAAATAAGTCACCAAAAATCCTAAATTATGTTCACTGTTACACATTGACACCAAACTTCTTTTATTTTTTTTACACTAAGAATCCCAAATTTGTATTTATGTGATATATTTACCCCCAAATTTATACAGTGGGACTTCTTCTTAAGATATAAAAAAAATCATAAATTTGTATTCGTGTAACACATTTACTATTAAAATTTGGTGTCACAAAAAAAGTTTGAGGATTTTGGTATCACAAAAAAAAAAAGTTTAGGATAAATATGTTATAAAAATATAAGTTTAAGATTTTTGGAGTCACAAAAAAGGTTTAGGTAAATACATCACATGGGTGAAGTTTGGGATTTTTGTGGATTTTTCCCTTTTATTTATTCTTTCTTCTCTATATGGGCTAAAGAACGTAGATCTTCATGCTTTGACAAGTAGTGATTCACCCTTGCTCTCACCATGACGAAGAGGTTTCCTTTCATTTGCTTAGCAACGACTAATATGGAACACAAGCTGCTGGTTCGAACCTGTCCTACACACTCTAATCAATGTTTCTTAAACATATTATGATTTCTGCCGGCGTTTTTCCTAAGCTGTAGAAAATCACCAGGATGGAGGCCAAGGATTAGAGCGACAATTCTCGTTCTTTGATTTTGGATGCCCCCATCATTCCAATGACATTAAATGTGAGAAGTGACGAGCTAATGTCGCGATTTTCTAGCATCAACAGCCCTTTTCCCCCTAAAACACTACTGGTCGAGATATTTGACGATCGACGGGCACGATTGCGCTATTTCCGCCCTTTGTCTCCAGAAAAATGACTGAATAGCTACAGAAATTTCCGGTCCTTGCCATGATTTTTCTCTCTAAGCGAGGCAGGTATAGGGATTTTTCTTTTGATGATCAGGTACATAGACTCTAATGAGATTGTGGTTTAAGTTAATTCGTTTTCTTTCATGTGGGGTCTAGTTGTTCTAGTAAATTGGAAATGCTGATAACGAAAAAAAAAAAAATCAACAGTCTTGTAAAGAAGGCAAATGAATGATGGTCCCATCTCCTATCATCCACCCTCCTTAGGTTTGTGACCTTACCATCTCAAGTTGAAATGCCATGATGCAACTTCTTCTCTCCAATTTTTGTGACTGGGTTTGCTTTGTAATCGGTGCATGTCTAGAAGTATAATTTCCTCTTTTCTTTTACATGGAGTCTTCTAGCATTTTGTTGAAATCTGACATAAATTTTCCTTTTCAACAGCCCAAGATATTAGGTATACCCTAAGAAAACCAGTATCATGAATTCATTCTTATTCCTAACTTAGAATAGTATATGCAGATCAATACATACCAAACGGATTGACTAGACAAACATACTTTAGTGCTTTTTCTTTGCCTTCACAAGAGGGTCGGACAAAGACTTGACTATGGACTTGCGTGTGCTCTAAGCAAAGAAGAAAGGCCACAGATTTATTTCTAATTGAAACTATTCAATTCAGTCATGGCGTGAATCATGAGATGCTAATTAAGACGTTTTTCTTGGTGCATTTCCAGTTAGACATTCATAAGATTATAATAATATAAAATGAATTATGTAGCATGATTCTTAAAAGGGATAATTTCAATTGGGGCGGTAGGTCCACTCAAATTTGGTGTGATCACAAAGGAAGCATAATGGACGATCCCCTTTGATCTTTTTGTCTATTTTGTTTTTGGGATGAGAAATCTCTTCCTTTATTTCTAGGCTAGAAAAGAAGATTTGCTTTCATTCTGCTAATTAAATTAAAAAAGGATTAGCTTTTCTCAGTGGAGCCAAACTTCCATTTTGCTAAGCCAAACAAAGCGAATCTTCTTACTTTCAATCTCGAATCAAGCAAATCGGCATGATCAGTTGAGACTTGCCTTTATTCCA
Organism: Eucalyptus pauciflora; assembly: GCA_007663325.1. Taxonomy (NCBI): domain Eukaryota; kingdom Viridiplantae; phylum Streptophyta; class Magnoliopsida; order Myrtales; family Myrtaceae; genus Eucalyptus; species Eucalyptus pauciflora. The sequence continues at coordinate 1,272,682 of VMYD01000397.1, read as the reverse complement.
CTTACCACGCATGATGTACCAGTAAAAAGCCAATTGTTTGTGCTTGGTGTTAGCATAATCTAAAGTCTTTCAATTAGAATTTTATTCATAACCAAAAAAAAAAAAAAAATTCAAAATCAAGCTCATTAATACTCTGCTTGAGAGACTCACCATATTAATCAAATTTCTATTATTTTGTTCAGTTAGATGTTAGACGTATTGGACAACTTAATATATTTTCCACTTGCCATTATTTTGTTATCATCTTCTTGCCTAGAAGTTGCCAGGGGCCTTTTTCATCAATAAATAAATACCATTCAGACTAAGCGCCAAAGAGGAGGATAAGTTGAATAATTGGCGAAAGTTTTCGAAGACCACGAGGTCGTCTCAAAGATATATTAGATTATTGCATGTTAGTTAGACGTTGGGCCTTACTTCATCGGGAAAAAAAAATACAAATCAGACTGAGCACCAAAGAGGAGGCTACGTTGAGGATATAAATGGCGAAAGTCTTCGAAGACGAGGAGGTCGTTTCGGAAATATATCATGTGATTGCATGTTGTTTAGATGTTGGACGTATTGGATAACCTAACATCTGTTCCACTTTCCATTACTTTTTAATCATGTTCCATTTGCCTGGAAGTAGCCTGCGGCCTTCCTTCATAAGTTAAAAAATAAACTTAAAAAAACATTCAGACTCGCACCAAATGGGAGGCTACATTGAGGAAATAATTGATAAAAGTCTTCGAAGAGCAGGAGGTCGTCTCGGAAATATTTTATTACTGCATGTTGGTCAGATGTTGGACATTTTGGACTATTGCATTATATTATTGTATGTTAGTTAGATGTTGGACTTATTGGAGAACTTAATATATTATATTACATGTTAGTTAGATATATGTTGGACGTATTGGACAAGTTAATACATGTTCCACTTGCCATTACTCTGTTGTTATGTTCCATTTGCCTGGAAGTCACCTGCGGCCTTCCTTCATAAATTCAAAAGACTAATTGAGATTCGCACCAATTGGGCAGCTAAGGGTAATGGCCGATAAGTAGAGTCCTCGAATGTCGTTAGTTCATGAACTTATGCTCCGTGTATGATACTGTAAAAAACATGACTTTTTCAAATGTTGATTTGCAATATGAAATTTTATAATTACATGTCTATGCATTATGAATGAAATATTACATTTGAACTACATCAATATGCACATTATCACGATCTTGCTGAGATGAACTTTGAAAGAATTTAATGGATCGTTAGGCGGAGACATATAACTCTCTTACAGCGTGGTGCTTATGCAATGTACAGTTCTTCCAAACCCCACCAAACACAACTTGATTTCTCTTTTATTAAATGGTCGAATTTTAATCAGAGTTGCCACTAACTTATTATAGGCCAATTGTGAGCCAAGTAAGGCATAGGAGCTCGCCCCACTTTGGTGAACTAGCGGTTTTGGATGCAAGAACTTGGTTAAGCTAGTTTTGCCTAGCACCTATCAACGGTAACATTTTTCTTTTAATAAAAATTATTTCTTCCAATATATTTTCATTTTTTTATTTCCTAAACATGTAAATCTATATTATCATGCATAGATACTCATACAATAAATTTGAACAATCAATGATTAATATAAAGACAACAGAATAAAAGCAATTTCAGCCGTATCAAACAAAATTAATACAACGCTTTGTTATAAACTCCTAAAACAGGACCTGTGAGCTATTCATAAGAAGAGACATGCACTAGTCTAATAAATGAAAGTTTTTTAATCTTTATAATGAGAAATTAATCCTAAATGCATTATGATGCAACTAACAATAGTCAAAATTAATTTCATCCTATAATGTACTGCGAAAAAGCTGACACGCATTAAAAATGCTTCTTTTATACTTTATATATGTGTGTGTATTTATACGAAGAGATTATCTATATATAAGAAAAAAAATAAAACTAAATTTAAATGCTGGAATATAAAAAGAAATAGACCAAAAGTGGGCTGGATGCCCACGGTCTGGACAATGGGCATCCGATCCATTCTTGATCGTCGACACCTATTTTTGGCTAATGGATTAGTCATTCATTAAATGAGAAATTAGGGATCAAATCGGACTTTAAACAAATATATCAATGTTGCATAATTTGCATTATTAGCATTATATTTGCATTTTTTTACATTTCAGTACTGACACATATACAGGGAACTAGAGGAGACCTCGAGAAGTGACTTGTCATGAGATAGAACTTCAAAATCCAATTTGCCATGATAGAAGTGAGCTTAAATGGGCAATCATGGTGAAGAAATGTGCTTAAATTGACATTCGCATGATTTTTGGAGCTCAAGCATAGAAATTAAGCTAGAACGTAAATTTCCAACCTTTTTAGTGCTCAAACCCGAGTTTAAGAGGCAATGTGGGCCTAGAATCAAATTGCTGACGGCCGCAAGGTAAAGTTCAGTTCAATGAGCCATGGAACATCCTTTCCAAGATTGTTGAAATTTTAGGGTCCGAACAGTGAGTTAAGCGATAATCCCAAAGTTTTGAGAAATCAGCCATAGTTCCAAATTGCGAGAAATCGTCCAAATTTAGATCGAGTGGATAACGTAGCATTTTGTTTCAATGGCTGTTATCGCATCAAACGCTTACCGCTTAATCCAACTGCCAACCACCCCTCTTCATCTCTCCTCACCCCATCTACGTCGTCCATTTTGAAGTCATTTTAGTCTCGTTGTTTAACCGATTGTAAGCTCCATCCCGTCCAGTCCTAATGCTAACCCAATTAGGACCTGTAGAGGCTTCATAAACCTCCCATGGCCAGCCATAATGGAGACACAACTCATTCAGGAGCTCTCAAATTGTAAACCTCTCTAGGCTCTTCTTGGCCTTGCTCAGCGGTGTCCTCTCCTCTTGGTGTCCAACCGGTGGCTCCTCCATCCTTAGGCATTCTTCACCGGCATTCAAGGTTCGGTAGCCACCACTTCTAGCTGTTTTGATCCTCTTTAGATAGGCGTTCCCCCTCCAATGCAACCGTTGAAGATGCTTCTGAAGAGTTAAAGAGGCGTTGGGAGTTGGTTGTAGCAAATGTCATCGTTCAGGCTGCCCATACAGTTCGCTCCTGCCGGCAAAAGAAAGGTTTCTTGAAATGAAGTTTGCTATACTGTTCCATCAAATATATAGTCGAACACACTGACCAAAAGTGCCAAAGATGTCCTCCACTTGTTTTTAGTCCTCTGGCCACGGATTCCCGACTTGTTAACAACTATTTTCTTCCAATTCAACGGTCAACCTAGGATGGATTATTGAACAGCGCCTTCTAGGAATTGATATTCGCACCATCAATTACTCGTCATCACTTGTTAGCACATGCCCTTGTTAATATTCTGTTGATGATATCGATTGTATTCTTCGTGGAACAACTTGCAATTCATTATCCAATGGTCTTCCTGAGCATACCAATATCCAAAGGCTTTAGGGTGATGATCACCTTATCTTGGTCCCTCCAAGTCCTTATGAACTGCTCATCATATCTAACTTGTTCTCCTTTTGTCAAGGCTTACATCTTTGTGCATGTCCATCACTAAGCTTTACATACACTATTGATATGATCAGTTCGTCCTAAAATTATCATCAATTTATCATGATGAACATCTACAATCATGCGGTAGATATTAAACCAATGATAGTTTTGAAATCATCAAAATATCATAGGAAGTTTTCCCAACACTTATCATTGTACCCTGTCGATTTTTAATGTCCACAAAGAATTGATGATCTTCACCTTGAAGGTTGCGCGACATTGATTGTAGTTTGTTGATCTTTGAGGTTGAGGTAGGGGTTTGCGCGACATGAATTTTGAATCATCCAGTTTTTCTATCATGCTGTCAGTGTCCTGCATTTGTTGTTGTTTCTTGGGTGAACCAGGCACATAGGGAGTGTGTTGCATCTCAAGATTAGTGTAGGAATCGAAGTGCCACCTCAAGCTCGGAGATTCTTAATCGCCATTTGAGAAGTGGTTGGGATCCATTACGAGATTGAATGAAGTAAATCATATATAGAAAGTGCAAATTTGCGAGAAATTACAAATTTGTAAAAGAATGAGAATTTGGGAGAGTGATGAATGGTGAAAATGAGAGAAGGGGGCTCTAGTTTATAGAGAATTTGTGAAGTCTTTTTTCCCAATGGAGGCCCACTGTTGGGCCAAAAGCAGTCACTAACTAAATTTGTCAAATGGGTGAATCGGGTCAGGTCAGGTCGGATTTGAGTCAAGCCGAGTCAAAAATGGTCCTACATAAATTGATCAATTTAACCTTTTTAGCTCATTTCCATACAACACAAATATAGTGATCCATACCCAACCCATAATGTTAAAATATTTCTATATTTAACTCAAATTAGGAAAATTCATACCCAAACTAAAGTGAAAGCATAGAATAAATGAACGTGAGATCAAGTGAAGGTAAGAGAGAGTGAAGAGAGAGTCCTAGGAGTAAGTTTAGTCTAAGTAAGTTGTGAACCCATTTAATACCCACATTAAACCCATTTATGATCCATAGTGTTAGGTCTAAACTCATTTATTGAACATAAATATAACTAACACATATAATAACTCTATCCATCAAGTGTGGTTAAGAAATTAGTTGAAGACCTATTTTGATAGATCTATCACTAACCAACAAACCCTTTTGAGAAATAGATTGGCCACGTGTGGCCCAAAAGCCCACCGAGCCCAACCAAATGCCCACTTCCTTCAAAAGAACTAGGCCTAGGCCACCCACTCCACTAGGTCCAATGCATGGCACGAGCCTAGGGTGAGCTGATATATTGAGATACCGATGACATAGTCACCAGAGCATATAACTATTGATGCATGTTAGACAAAATGAATGTGCAGGTGAACATTAAAAAATGGACATCGAGGAAAAATAGGGCTACCTTGCCTTTTTTAATAGCCACGGGATGGTATATCTCGAGATACTTGTCCATAATTATCTTAAATTCGGTAGTTACAATTAAAATTCCTAACACTAAGCGAGGTAGCTAGCATCTTTTTTGCATTGAATTTGCGTGCATCTAAGTTATGCTAAAAGTATGTTCAGTTCCTGAAATTGTCAAAATTCAAACTTGCTATGCTTTAGACGTTTATAGAACATCCATTTGATCTCGTCCGTAGTCTTGTTCAAGGTGCTTTCATATATTTTTTAAACAGTTGAATTTTCTGTTTAACTTAATCTTTCCCTTTCTTATGACTCTCTTGGATATGTATGAATATGGAATTAAGTAAATCCAAAGCACAAAAACATCATAAAAGGTCAGCCATGCTCGCGACAAGCCGGGGGGAAACAAATATAACAATTCATCTAAAATTTTTAATGTAATGTATTGATGATATAGTTCGTAAATTGTTATTGTTTCTGTAGTTGCTTTCGGCAAATTGTTCTTAATTTCGTGTTAGCTCAATCATAAAAGAAATGCTCCGAAAAACAAAAATCTTCTACCAATCCTTTTATATACTTGTATAATAAAAATTGTTAAAAAAATTAAATTAACATATTCTTTATTTAAATATAGTAAAATAGTTCAAAATACAATACGGAATGTGTCCTATTTAAATTTAGTTGTATTTTATTTTTGAGTGTTGAAGATATAACTTGCAATAAATTAATCAAGTTAGAATTGAAACACGCGAATGGCCCTTAAATCGTATTTTACTTTTGCTCGTTTTCTCGTCATTAAATGTAAAAATTTTGAACCAATACATATTTCATGCAAAAAATCTAATATATCTCGTTCATAAACTACTAGAGCTGTTAACGGTTTGAATTTTTCCGTTTTGCAGAAATGACCAAGGAGATTAAAATTGATGTCAAAATTTCTCCAGATAATTAAAAAAAAAAATCAATATGCCGCAGCTTTTGTAGTCAATATTAACATTAGTATGTCGCGCAATTTGAAGTTTATAGATATATATATACACACACAAAACAAAACCATTGTAGTGGGATATCTTCGGAATCAATTTCAGATTATTTTGAAATTTTAATACACGTATATATATAACGCAGGAATGACTGGATGGTTATTTGAATTGTATTGACTTGCAGGAAGGAATTGAGGCTAAGGTAAGTCCTCTGACTTGTGATTGTGCCTAGACAACTCTTAGGGCGTATTTTCTTCCTAGTTGGGTCTTAGGGGGTTGAACTTGCTGAGACGTCGTCTCACCCCATTGTGGGATAACATTTCAGGTCCATAGATGGCAGCTCCTCTCGAGCATTTTGGGCAACCCAAGAAGATGACCGAATAGAGGCACTACATTCCAATTCATGGGCACCCTAACGAGCTAGGGTACGAGCTGGTGCAATCCATAATCTGGGTTGATGCGGGCTTACCCAAAAAGGTGCCCCATCAGTACAGGTCATGGTATCGCTAGGATCGTAACGGACTGAAAGAGGGTAACATATCGGAATCGGAGATACCTCTGTATGTGCTAGAGGTTGTGTTTAAGAAGGGCGCTACAGACCCTAAAGGAGGTTTGGTGGTGGACACAGTGGACCCTGGCCTTGAAGATCCAAAATCTCGTGTATTCTGCTGTAGGCTCCAGTTGGAGTGTGGAAGGAGATGACGGGGAGGACAAGGACCCGTAGTTGATTGGAAACTCCACCCCTGTTTGCAGACCCTGTTTTATGAACTGGTGTTGTGTAGGACTTGACTTTTGTAGTTCAGATTGTAATATATACAACTTAGTTTGCTATGTATATATAAGAGTGTGGTTGGGTTTTTAGTTGGAAAATGATGGTCCTACTTTTCTATCCCATTGTGTTATTGTATGGGGATTATATAATTGCTTTCGCATGTGTATTTAAAATGAATGGGTTGGCGATGCGTCCTGGGACATGACACAAATAATAAAGCCCAAGCTTTACCCCCTCAGTGAAAGATTTTATTGAGAGAACGTTCCTTGGTGAACACTAGCATTTTATAGTCTGCCTTGAAGGATTATTACAAAGTCTACACATGAACTGTTTCCTAGAAAATGTTTGTCAAAGCCTTCATGATGGCCCTGCAATTTCGAAGAGCAATTTATATTTAGTGTGCTATTAGAATGAAGTACTGTTCATTACCATGTAAAACAATATTATTACCTTGTTTTCGAAACTTCATCACCATCTAATTCAGTAAAAAAGTAGACCAAAAAATATATATTTTGTTATAACATTAAAAAGATTTCACATGATGACCTTATAAATACTATTAAATGCAAGAAACTAACTTGATTGATGACACAAAGTGACTCCCACGTTATCATGCCCCTCTTTGGAGCAACGGAATAAAATTCATTGCAAAAGAGAAGGCCAGGTGTTGCAACTGCTGCCTTTCAGAATATATCCCGAACCTGTGATTTTCTCATTGTTGTTTGATCCAAATTTCCCCCAGTTTGCTGACAAAATCAATGCCATCAATGTGAAGAATATAAAATTTAGTAGACATTTGAAAAACCAATTTCAAATTTCTAGTTGAGAAAAGCTTCATATATTTTACATCTTAATCTTACTCTTAATCAAATGGTCATAGAGGATCCTCACTCCTGTGTGAGGAACTCATCAACTGTTTTAACTTGGCCACTTCAATGGTTATGGGAGGATCCTCGTTGATGCTATTGAAAATAAATACATGAAGAGACCTTTATTAATTGCATACAAAATCAACAAAAGAAAGCACAAAATTGTGAATTGTCTGGAAATAACAAAGTATTTTACAAGATTGCCAATGTAATTCAATCAACATTAGTGTAGTTGAAAAGAGGTCTCTTATAACTTTCTTATAAGTACCTATGTAATTATTCAACGGCTCAGCCTTTTCACTGATATGGATTGAAGAGAACAATTTATTGTTGCAGCACTTAAAATGTGCATCTTGCCAATGCGTGGACGTCCATATGCTTTAAAAGGAGCTTGCACAAAAACATTTCATCAGCAAATGTAAGAATGATAAACACGAAGACCATAGGTTTATTTAACAAGTTAACATTAACAGAGAGAGAGAGTTAACATTAACAGAGAGAGAGAGAGAGAGGGAGGAGCAAAGGTGTAATGAGTCACCAAAAAGAATAAACAAAAACTACAAGTCAAACACAACAAATGCAATTAAATAAGCTTTCTCGAACAAAATTCATGCATAATCTCACTTACTCACAAGAATACATCGGGGAAATAATGGTAGGTAGTTAAGCCCCGTAATCTTAGGTAATATCATCATTTCATTGAGATTTTGTAGAGCCTAAACATAAGCTCCCTTCAATAGATTGTTAATATGCAAAAAGAGGTTTAGACAGCTTAGCCCCACAAGATGACTTTGATGTTACCACAAAGTAGAGCACCTCATGGAAAATAGACACATGGAAACTTGCAACGGAGATTAGTATTGTTCGTCTAGATTTTTGATCAGGAAAGACATTTGTAAAACAATAATAGGATCCTCACACATGTTGAGTGTGAGGAACAACTCCTTTTCTAACAAAACAAAGAATTCCCATCCAACAAGATGAAGTGAATTAAGCAGTCAAATTAAGTGATAAAAAATCATGAAGTATGTCGGAAGTTGTTTATCGAGGAAAGTTCCCTCAACCACCAAAGGGGCAAAGTTTCAACTTTATTGCTTGAAATGAGTTTTGTGTCGCTTCAAAAAAAGAAGCAATTGATCTAAACTATATGCAAACGTAAATGGAGAAAAAAATAAGAGAAGTAAAAGTACGGTTGAATGTAAAAGTGCGATAAAAGAAAAGATAACAATTGAAAAGCAGATGATCAGTTATCAATTTGGCGAAAGGTCCTTTATATTGATGCCTCTTCGGCTATCTATAGTGGTAATCTACTAGTAACTGCTCTTTAGCCATTACTGTTTTGATATTCAAAAGGTTCTAGAAGCTTTGGCTCCTTGTCGATATTTTCGCTCGTGCCGATTCCCATAGCCGCTTCCTTTCTTATCTCGCTTGCCTCGGCAAGTTTTACTATCACACTGTTCAAAATCTTCATTGTTGACTGTTGGCATTTTGGCCCACTACCAATGAATTCTCGCGTGTTGGGCCTCCTTTACTCTCTTCTACTTCTGAAGCCCAACAAGCTAATTTGGGCGCCGACAAATGCCCTCTTTAAAAGAATTAAAATATCTTTTAATTCTTTTAACCACTTTAATGATTGTACTGATTGGCGTTATCACCTTGATTCTCGCGCAATGTCGCTTCGGCTTCTTATCCTATGTACATAGTGGTGCCTTCTAGGGTTCCGAACCCACATCTTTTTTAAATCGCTTATTACCTTTCCTCCTTTGTAGTTGCGGGCTCCTGATATTCTGTTGTTGCTTTCAACGCCATTGAAGCTCACTTTCAAGATCCAATTTTTATCCTTTTTCTTTGTCATCTTCAACCTTTCTTAGTCCCCTTCTAGTCCTACCATGTCTTAATCATACGATCCCGACACTTTTCTCGCCGTTTCGAACAAATCAAGTTGCTGGAGCATGCAAACAATGTCCTCCTATCGCCTCAAAACTCTATAGAGGAGGTTGCTGACGAGATAGTCCTTGGTCCACGTCTATAGACACCGATTCCTCCTTCTTTCCTTGTTGAATGTTTCCCTCGGCATGTGGTAGAGCCGCTTCGGTTTCAAAGGGACCACCTTTTAGAGTAGGTCTTGATACCTGCTTCCCATAAGCTTAGGGCTTTTTACCCTTTTGACTGCGCTTTCTTCAATTGGTACTTTAGACTGAAGGCCATTAAGCATGAGGTATGTCGCAAAGCTCGAATCAACAAGGCTTTGGAGTTTTTCACCTTCAATTGGAAACTTAATCATAAGCTTTTGGGGAGCCTCGCTAGCTTGTGGTCGCCGTCTATCAACTGCTTTTTTGTCAAGTCAGGCTTTATATCTATAACCCTTCCGGACGTGTATGCCATCATAGGTTTGAGTCCAGATGGCGATGATCCCAGTGTTATTGATCCTTCAGCTTGTGCCTTCTTCGAAAAAGGTACTGACCTTTCTTATACCTATCTCCAAAATACTTATGCTTGCCGGATCGGAGATGCTGAGGATGAAGAACATGTTGCCTTTTTGCTTTATTAGCTGTCCAAGTTTGTTTTTTGTCACCCCTCTCTTCAAGTAGCTTGGGAGCTTAGAGGTTTGGCTTTTTATCTTTCCCAAGGTAAGCATCTAGCCATGGGTCGTCTTGCTCTTACTACCCTCACTGTGGTTTAGGTTCTTCATCAGTTGCTATGTGTGCACCTAGCTCTGGGATTTTCCATGGTCCTTTTTGGATTCTTCAAACGTGGGCCAGGTTGTATTTTCCATACTTATTCTCAGCTGCCAAGGTCCCTGTTCCGAAAGGGGCCAAATTCGAATTGTTTTATCCCGAGAGTAAAGGGGCGCAGCTACTGAGCTTTTGCCTTCATCCTTCTCTCGAAGGGTTGTCATCTTTTTAGCATTTTCTTCACTGGTTCTACCATCACTCCCTAAACACTGATGATTTATGCCCGCTCTTAGGCTCAAATTTTGTCTCTATCTTTGATTTTGGTCAGGTTAAGGACAATAAAAAATTTGGCATTCTATCTTGATTGCAGCTAATCTGACATTAAGGTTGTCGCTTAAAGGGAAGCTGAAATTAGGCGTGGAAGTTTACTCCCCTCAATACTGTGCTTGGCAGCTCAGCTTGACTCAAGGCATTTCGATTATGGTCCCTTACTCCATAGATTTTCCTTTTGATGAAAAGCATCTTTTTGGGGTAACCAAGTCATTTGATCCTTTCATCTGTAGCCGTACAGTTATCAACAAGATACTTCACCATTTTACAATTAAGCAGTTTACCTTAGTCCCTAGTGTTCTTAAGAGTTTTACCATTTGGTGGAGGACCTATCGAGACTCTCTCTTTATTAAAGACTTCAACACTATCCTCAACAAGGTCTTCTCCATGAATCATCCTACTGATGCCACTGAACCTTCGTTTAGTCTTCCTTCTTTTCCGACTCACCGAGCACTGAAAAGGGCGCGAGACCCAAGTATTCCCTTCTCCTTATTTCATGATTTTTCTTAGTCAAGCCTTGGTATGACTTTTTCAGTGCTTCGTGTACATCAGTTTCCACGCAAGTGTCTACTTCTCGAACTAGGATGCCCTTGTCCAAATCTGTCCCAACTATGTAGTCTGCTCCGTCAGCACGTCTGACTTTCAGCTTTTCTACTCCTGATATCGTCGATGTGGCACCATTACAAGTTCAAGGCTGTTCCATTGCCGATAGTTCTACATTTTCAATTCCTCCTACTACTAAAGTTTTAGCATTGGCCCTAATCAACATTGCTAGCTGTCCAAGCGTTACACTCTTCCTACTTTGGAGCATGCTTCTTCATCTTCTGACCAAGCAAGCAGAGCGCCTTCAACATCAGGAGAAACCCCATTGGAACCAATCCTTCCTCAAAAGCCTACTTTACCTACTAGTAGTGAGCATGATCCTGATGAACCTCAAGGAGAATTACTCTTATCGCCAACCCTAGAAAACTTGGAAGTAAATTCCCCTCTTGGTCCTGGTCCCTCTCTAGAGAGAAGAGGTGATCCCACTTCAACTACCGTCTCATTTCTTGTTGCATTGGATTTCTCCCAAGAGCCGCCAATTGCTTTTACTTCTTGTGCCAACGAAGAAAGAGAATCCACTTTATCTCCAGCTTTCATTCTCTTGTTGTCTACCCTAGTGACTTTAGAAGCTATTTTTTCCCCAGCCATTACTTTGACTGCGGTTTCACTATCCTCAATTGCCATGCTGCTATCCAGTGGGTTAGACTACGCTGCCCCTATCAATGTGAGTTCGACTTTCACTTTGTTTACTATATTGCTTCTAACTTCTATTTTGTTAAATTCCTTGTCATGAACCTGTTCCTACTATCATCGGGTTAATGACCCAACTTGACTGGAGAAAAGTCTCTCTTCTTACTTCCGAGGCGGTCGAGAAAGTCAAGAAAGTTTTTTGCAAGATTTACTCCAACGCCTTCTATCACCCCTTTCGAGTTCAGTCCAGAAGAACTTGTCAAGCTTACTCCAAAAGAACGGCTCTAGTCATTCTTGAAGATATATGGAGAAGGTCTCTTTGGACTCTTTGGTGACCCTCGACTTGAGGTACAAGCTAAAGCGCTTCTTCAATCGTTCTATTTTGATCCCACTTTTGCTAGGTGTCGAGCTTTCCGAGCCAGCTATGACAAATACCTTCCTATCTTCCTCTCAAACTTGGACACCATCAAGAAGAACAACGATTATCTTCAATCGCCATCTCAAAACATAGAGTTCAGGCATTTACTGAAAAAGCCTAGAACAAGAAAGTTGTGATAGATCATCTCATGCAGTCATTCTAGTTATATTAGAGACTGAACTTCAATTGAAAAGAAATATTTTGAATCTTGAAGCTCAGCTTGCCGAGGAATGTCCCCAACTTTTGTCTCACCAACTAGATATGACTAAGCGTTTGTTGAGCATTAAAGTTGACAAAGTAATAAAACAATTTGTGTAGTCTGTGAAGTCTTTCGTAGCTTCGGACTGTCAGAGCCCAAATTTCTAGCTTAGAATCTAGCCCGCGACAAAGAATTTCTGTCTTTCCGTTCTAGTCGAGCAAGAATGCTTTCACATTTAACTCTTGTTGTGTTAGAACTAATGTAGAACCACTTCACTTTGCAACTCCTTTTGTCTTAACAATTTCCTTGTGATTAGTCATGTTGAAGGATGCTTTGCTCACCTATGCCAAAACTTACGGTTGTGTTTAGTCATGTGATGTCCAATTCTTCCTTTCATGTTTCCCATGATTGATGCGAAACCGCTCTATTACTCACGTTCTTTATAGTCACCTTGCCGAAACTGTCCACTACTTTTGGTGTTTTCTCACCCGTTTTTCCTTATTTATTGAAATCAATCGCTTCCCTTTCTCACTCTCTTTGATTTTCTTTTGCTTTTCTATGCCATGGCTCTACGCACTAAATCTTCTAATAAGGATGTATATCGCTCCGGTGCTTTCATGTGTCGTCTCATCGCTTTGTATTGTCTTGAAAAGAAAGGGAAACTACTAGTTAACTTCGTCAATCTGTGTAACATCCTTGATTTCAACCGTTCTTTTTGTCCCAATTAGAAGACTAAGCTAGATAAGTGAATATTCTTGAAGAGCAAGAGTCAAATGCATTAAATAGAGGTGATTAGTATGGAGGCTTAGGTGTCCTAAGCAATTAATGAAAGAAGATGACTCATAAGCTTAGGTGTATAGTCATTATGACAAGCCATTAATGAATGAGCTTAATCACATGTCCATGTGTCCCTATTAGATTAGGGTCATCATTTCCTCTACTTTGAGACTTCGAAGTTGTCGCGACCAATTTTTTCGGGGGTGAACTACCTAGGGTTTGGCTAATGGATTGTTAAGCCTAAACTTAACTCGGGCTCTCCCAAGCCCATACCAATTTGCGACTTAGGTTTGAGTTCTTAACGTGCAATTGATTTTTTACTAGGAGTCGCCACTAATCAATTTTTGGTGGGTCGATTAGAAACCCAAGTAAAGCAACGGGAGGTTTACTTTACTCCTACGAACCAGAGATTATGGGTACGGGGACTTGGTTACACTAGATTTCTCTAATGCCCTTTCGGTACCATTTTTAAAAAATGTTTGGCAAGCAGTTTGAATTGATTTTGAATCTAATTCCCTAACATGTGAAGTGATCATGCGGGTGCGCAATCCACCAATTTAACACCCAGATAAACAATAAATAAATCGCAAACTTACCTCAAAGCAACAAAAGCATCTGCAATGTTAAATTAAAATCTACATCAACAACTCTAGATATGGTTTTTAATTAACACGCAATTTCTCTTTTGGTTTTCACTTTATTTAATGGGAACTTAATCTATTGCAATGCATGCTAGTAATCTAATATGACATGGCAACATGACCTAAATTACATGACATGGCAATATGATCTAAATTATATGACATGAAAATATGATCTAAATTATATGACATGAATAGAGTAAATCCTAAAGATATGCAATAATTAGATGCAATCTAAATGACCTAATTCTATTGACAGGCAATTTCTAAATAAATGAGACTAAAAACTAAATGACGTGCACTTCATTTAATCTAATCCTAAATAACATGTTCATGACATTTTTTTTCTTTTTCCTAAAAAATGCAATTTACCCTAAAAAAAAGGAAATAATTTATCCTAAGTCATTTTTTGGATTTTTATATGAAATTCGAAATTATAAAAAAAAAGTGGAAATTATCTACCTAAATTAAAACGTCATCTAATTCGAATTAGGAATGAAGTTATGTCAAATCCTAATTTAAACTAGAATGTTATCCTAACTTAGAAATCCCTAACTAAAATGCAATCTACTTAAGATTTTTTTTTAATCTAAACTTATAATTAACTAGGAAATGAAATTTAACATGCAATCTTACCCTAATATGCAATGACGTGCAAAATATGCCTCATAATTCTACATGACATATGCATGATGATTTTTTTGTTGTTTTTCTTTTTTTTTAGTTTCGAAATTAATAATTGCCAAATAATTAAACATGCAATTTAAACTAGTGAAACAGAAATCTAACATCCTAGATTTATGTTTTTTGGTGTTTTTATTTAAGAAATTCGAAATATATAAATTTCCTATTCTAGACATGCAAAATAACCTCAAACAAATGATATCCTAACATGCATCTAATCTAACTCAAATATTTTTTTTCTTTTACGGGAACAAGCAAATAAGGCATCAAGAATAGCACGTCACCAAATATCAAGCAAGATATCATCCATGTCCATTTAATTTCAGGAAATAAATTGACGAATCGTATCTCGCGCATGAGATCGGATTGGCCAATTTTTAATAAGATCACGAATCATATCTCGAGCTTGAGATCGGATTGGTGATTTTTCCGTACGATTGCGGGTCGTATTTCGAGCGTGAAATCGGACCGTCAATCATATGTACGTTGTGAAATTAGGAAGATTTCCCAACTTAAAAGGCTAATCGTGTTGCGAATATTATGGTATATTGGGAATTTCCATCACGTGCACTGATGAGTATATCAAATAAGGAAACAAAATTTTCGGAAATTAACATGGACAGAATCCTTACCTATCCCAAATATTTGCTTCCAAATTTGGCCTTCGAACGGCGGCTCGTGAATCACGATAGAGGCTCGACGTGATGGCGCAAGGACAACTTGCTGTGGTGGTTGCTTCGACTAAGGAACGGTTCTGAACAGTAGCCGGGGCGTCACAGACTGCAAGATTCGAATATCGACCGTTGTTTGCTATTTGTACGCTAGCCCGACTTGCGTCACGAATGCAAGAGACGTTGGCTTCGCAATGATTGACTCGTCGGACTTCATTGGTCAACGAGGTAGGGAGAAGATGTGGCGTGCATGGCCTCAACGTCGCAACAAAGTCAGCAACAACATCTAGACAGAAGCTTCGGCGTCATAGATGCATCTGGAGATGATGGCTCAAAAGGATGAGTCTCGGCACCACTCGGATCAATGGAGGGCGACGCCAGTAAAAGTCAACAGCAGCCTTAGCAACGTTGAATTGTGAAACGGGTAGACCCCAATCGCCGCTACGAAGACTCACTCTCAAGGAAGAAAACCGCAACTCTCTCTCTCTCTCTCGTGTGTTCTCTGTATAATTCGGAATCCCCTTCCCCAAAGAATTCTTTTTTTTGTATGTCTGCGAAAGGTCCCTTTTATAGGGAGATGGTCCGAACTCAATATGGAAAGAAAACATATTTCGTTTCCTTCTGTGCATGCTTTGAAATATATTCTATTTCCTTTTCTTTTCCTCACTGACCGAATGCCTTCTCTGCAGGGATATATCTTTTTTGCAAATCCGTGTGTCCGCAGTGTAGAACGTGCCCAACATTCCCTTCATGCTGATTTTTTGAATTTCCTTTGTGCATATGCTCGTATCTTTCACATAGGGCCATGCAATACGGATATTCTCTACCGATTTTATTTCTTTAACCCAAATACCGGCCAAAAATTGAAGATTATAATAAAATTTTCCTAGATTCCGAACCTTGCAAAGATGAGCTCGCAATATCTCCGTCCTATGTTTGTCCTCGCTGAATGTACGAAAGATTCACCGAGTATAAATCTTCTCCAAAATATATCGAATTGCCAACTTGTAAAGTTGAAGCTCATCATCCGCCGATCAAATGCAAAAGTGATAAATGAATAGATAAATGCAACTAAAATTATATGCTATGCGATTTTAATTATATTTTTTTTTTAGGGGTTAAAACCAATCCCTAATTTTTTAATGCGATAAATGATTAAACAGGTCGCCAAAATTTAGGTGTCAACAGAAGACAAGTTATTTTCAACTTTAAATGCTTGATGAATCATCGGCAAGTAATTAATGAAGGATGGTCTTGGAAGACCATTGGGGGCGCCACTCTTCCCCATAGACTTGCCACCTTGAGTTTCATAGGTTTTGACTTTCTAGTTTTTCAAAACTGTTGGACCTTTCTTGCTTTCCAATTTTATAGAGCTCTTTGTGCTTTGAATTTGGATAAACTTCCTTCATGAAAGTTGTTCAAAATATCTTAATCTATAACATACTTAAATATAATATTTTTCTGACACGAAATGGTTGAGACGAAGGCTCAATCAATTTCCGTGCAGAACCTACCTAGGTTAGTGAAAATGGTAACCAAGTTACTTTCTTGAATTCTTATAAAATATTTCCTTTCGAATTTTGGACATGCTTCATTCATAAATTTTTTAAATGACATCCATATCTACAATATATTAAAATTCAAAAAGTTTTGTGAAGATTTGAATTTCGAAATGAATCTCTTTCTGACCGTTGAATTTGCTCGATGGACGAACTTTTGGGTTGTGTTCATTGAATTGCTTCTCTTTGCACAGCATGAATTTGGCTAAGTTTCTTTCATGAAAAATGTTTTTTGAGGTCTTCTCTACAACGTTCCAAGATTTTATAATTTTCGAGTCTATTTGATAAGGTAATGATGCCGATTTCGAAAATTGCTCGAAATTGTCTTTCACCCTGGAATAAGAGGGTCACACGCCCAACTTGGAAGGGAAGGGGGCTGCTCGCCCAACTTGAGAAGCAAGCTAATCTAGAGACTTCTTAACTTGAAGATAAGAATGTATTAAATGCTTTTGGACCTTAGTGTGTTAAAGAGAAGAAACTTGGATAGCAAGTTGGCTAATGTGAACACATCTAAACCTAATGACTGCATGAAATCTTAGCAATTAATGAGAGAGGTGAGTCATATGCTTAGGTGTCCCCCTAATAATTGAATGTGTAATGAAGATGTGAGTCATATGATTTAGGTGTCCCCACAATCATTACATGAAATCATTCCATAGTGACTCAATCCCTTAAGTGGACCAATAAAAAGAGGAGCAAGTGTCCCCCCTAAGAACTAAACTTGCAACCCATCCTTTTAGCTCACCACCTCTTTATCCTAGGTTGTTTACCTAAAGAAATGTGATTGGTCCACTTAGAAGGAAAATTATGAGGGCTTTCCCAATAAATAAATGCATTATCCCCCAATTTCCACACCATCTCCTCTTCCTCCCTCACTTACACTTTCTTTTCTCTCATGCCCTCTCACCGTCGCCCTCTCTCTCTTCTCAGCCTTGCTTGCCCACCGCATCATCGGATGGTCTTCTCTTGGTAAAACCACCTATAGTTCATCGAGGCTCATCGAAGGTAAATAGAATCTCTAACTCTTGGCTAGGGCGATAGCCTGCATTGTTGAATTTAATGGTGTGCTCACTCGTGTAAGCCGTGTGTATGTTGTAATGTTCTTTTGTATGGTTTGCCCATGTTTACATGCTTGAATGTGTTCACGCCCCGGGACGAGGTTGAGGTTTGCTCGGCTTGGAAGTGATGTCAAGTCGCGATGGCCTAAGCTGCAAGGCCTTAGATCGGTATTGAAGCGTGTCGTTCCAAGTCTTGCTTGGTGCAAACATCGGCCTAAGCATGCGGCTCATCGATGAACCAAGAATCGTGCCTAGCATATCATATAGCATGATGTTAAGAGCCATGACATACTCACTTGAATGAGCACACCCTCGGGCCTTGCATACGTCAACTAAGATAAAAGATGATGAATCGGCTTGTGTGGTGCACTTTTGTGATGCACTTAAAGAGGAAAGAGCGCATGTCACCACATAGCGTTGGCGGCGATGCCTTGTTCATTGAATGAGATGCCTTGGTTGAGCTAGGATGCTTGGATTTGAGCCTGGATGCCTCAGGTAAGCTAGCCTTGGGATGCCCTGGTTAAGTCCAAATGCCTTGGTGAGCTAGCGCTAGGATGCCTCAGTTGAGCCGTGATGCCCTAGTTGAGCCAGGATACCTAGCTTGAAGTTGGATGCCTTAGTTAAGCTGATAAGGTCTGATTGAGCCAGGACGACGGTAAATGAATTTGCATAAGTGCCGGTAAATGTATAAGCATAATATGCTTATGTGTTCATTGATATGCTAAAAGTAAGCATGCGTTGAAGTTTGCAGTAATGGACATCTACATGTAGTCAAGAATAGCAATAAGTTTGCTATTGATCTGCCATCGACATTGCATTGCGAGTATTGTACCTATTAGAATTTGATGATGAGATTTCAACTTAGTAGAGAATTATGGGTTTCTACTTACTGAGTCCATGACTCACTCCGTTGTTTTTTAGAATTATAGGCATGAGGAAGTTGCAGTCTCGCTAGAAGAGTTAAGGTTTACCCTAGCCTTTTGAGCATAGTAGATGTAGTGGTTGTAAATATAACGGCCGAGATAAAAAAAGGCTTGTAAATGTAACCGATGTAATTGTATGTTTTTAAATGATTGTTTTCCTAGCTGCTATTTATTGTTTGGGTATTATTTGTAATGCTTCTACATGTGCTTCATGAAAAGATAAAAAGGAATGGGATGGTGTTGCACCTAGGACGTTGCAAAAATAACCCCATCGCTCGTGACCTTGGAGATGGAGTTGGGGTTGTTACAATTTGATTGTTAACCCATAAATTGAAGAAGAAGATTTCATTCATGCCGATCTCAAGTTAGGCCCTTATTTTAAGAATTTGTCCCCTCCTTCGTGTTAGGGAAATCCCTTATGATGTTTTGAAGATGACAAAATAAATAAAAGGCTACTAACATGTTTGATGGTTAAGTAATAGACTATGTAGATTATAGAATGTGTAAAGGATATTGTCAAAGTCTATGCTTGGAAGAACCAGAAGACGGACTCTATACTGAAGCTGAACTTATTCAGACTATGTCTAGACCATAAAGCTAAATCTGTTCAGAAGTTGAATATACTCAGACTCGGATTGTAAAGTCTATTGCACTCAGACTCAGATTGTAAAATCTATTGCTCTCAGACTTTACATCCATAACTCGACAAAACGTAACACAAGCCCAAATGTATAATGGCTAGTGATCTGGTTTGGATTCTAGATTAAGATTGATTTGATTAACTCAATCTAATTGATTGACAATTAAATCTTGAAGACAAGAAATTTCTATACGAAGAAGCTTTACTTATGGAAACCAAGATTCTGTTTGTATGGGCGATCCGAATCAATTTGGGATTCTACTTTTGTCACTCAACGGCTACCAAATCTTCTAGATACAGATCTGTCCAATGGGTAGATTGGAAGACGATCCTCTAGATGTTGTCCAACGGCTAGTTTGGAAGATGAGGAGTATTTAAAAAGATCAATGACCAATGAGCAAGTAAGAGATGGAGCGTAGAATTTATAATTCCAAAGTCTGAGTGAACTTCAATCATACACTTGTCTCTCGTGAGCTTAAACGTTTGTGATTGTGAGAGAAATAACAAAAGAGTGACTTAGAGAAATAGTGTTATCTACTACTAAGTGTTTGCACTCAAAGTTGTAATCTCTTGTTGATTGCATAGTGGAATTCAGCAGAAGGCTGTTAGCGTGGGAGAGTGAACGTAGGCTTGATCTAAGCCGAACCACTATAAATTCTGTGTTCTTATTCTCTTCCCTGAACTCCTTTATTTTGCTAATAGTTCTATTTAACTGCTAAAATCTGATCTCGCTCAAAGTTTGCTGCTCTTCAGACTCAGTTTCAAAAGTCTATTGTTATTCAGACTCAGGTTAAAAGTAAAGGTTTTCACTGCATTTTGTAGAATATGTTTTTACACCTATTCACCCCCCTTTTTAAGTGTTGGTACTAGCACTTTCACTTCGTACTTTGATGAAAGTTTCCCTAGAAACTGGAAAGAGCAACTTCCCTTTTAGCAAGAGGTCCTTATTGATCATTAGTGGCTTCCCACATATGGTGGGTTTTCTCATCTCCTCAGTTTCGATCATGTATTTGTTGCATGGTATCAATGCTTGAAACTTGATTTTGAGCCTACTTGGAAAAGGGTAAAAATCTCTCGAGCTCCCGAACTTTCTTGTGTTCCTTTTTCTATCGATTATGACTTAATTGCCATCCTTTGTTGTTTTTGGTCACCTTCCACCCATTGCTTCTTTCTTCCGATTAGCCCTATGTCCATCACCTTACTCGATGTCCATGCTTTATGTGACATCCTAAATTTCAACCCCATCTCGATAATATGAAATGGGCATTTCGTCGACGCACTTATGGTCATTTTTCTCTGAGTTAGCCATTCACGAGTTAACTAACCTATTAGGTGAAGCCGTTAAGGGATATAAACGCGACAGACTTGTGAATTCAATCGGAAATCGATCGCTCAACTGTGATGATTGGCAAGGGTCAATACGACACCATTATAATTGATTCGTGATTGGATAAAGGTTGATTCGACGTAATCACGTAATTCAATTGTGGGTGATTCCACATAATTGCGAAATTCTCGTCGAACGGCACTAACCCGGTTTCTGTCGGTACACGTAATTGAAACCTTGCAATTTACGACAACCAAGAGTCGCCGATGAGTCGAAGATGCATAAACGTGGATCGAAAATTATCGACCACGTGTTAAACGCGCTAAAATCCTTAAAAGCTATCCGATAGGTTAGGTTGTATTAAAACCGCGTCCGGTCAATTTTAACCACGAAATTGAATTTGATTTCGAGAATCGAACGTTCGAGCGTGTCACGATTTATTTTTAAGACATCATCTCATCTTTTGGAAAAATTCCGTCGAGCTCGGAATTTTGCGGAAAAATCAAATTCGGCAAATTAAAATCAAGGAAATTCGGATGGGCACCTTTATTGACATTTTTGGCTACCAATTTGGCTTAGTTTGTGAAGATTGGAGAGAAATTCCTCATTGGTTGATGCTTTAACATAGAGGCCTGAAGACTTTGTGACAAAAGCCACTCAAATGCTTGGGTATTTCCTCTTGGCCCTTATTGGCCATGGCCTTCACTTCCTCTCCCCTTGTTCCCTCTCTCCTTCCCCCTTTTCCATGCGTGCATGCAATCCCCAGCCGAGTCCCCCATCTATTGTTTATTCTTCTTCCTCATTTCCTTTTATTCTTCTCCATTTTCGTTCCCTGCTGCAGCCTCCATTTTCTGTCTGCCGCCAGCACCCCCACATCGCCTCACCTCCACCACCGCATGTCCATTCCCCTCCACCAGCCACCTAGCCGACCAGCCGAGCCTTGTCCGTCCGCCAGCCTCGCTGTTCGCCTAAGCCAGCCACCAAACAACTAGCAGTAGCCGCTCGACCATTCGCTTGTCATTGTCGCCAACCCTGTCCCCGTCCATGTCACCAGCCATCTCCTCGCCATCCGTCCAACTCAGCCCGACCAGCAGCCCCTCCAGGGTAGAACCGAGTCCAACAAGCAGCCCAACCGTGAGCCTTGTGGGCTGTTTTTCAGCCCGGTCGGTCCTTCGTTGGTGACCCGGTAGTTACAGGATCTCACCGCCGTTGCGCCGCTATCACCGTGAACCCGTCACTGCCCTAATCCGGTGAGTTAACGCCCTAATCTCGGATTATGAAGTTAATTACACTTAGGGGGTTAGTTTAGTCTTAATTAAGATTAGTGTTAATTTAGTTAGTGTAACTAAGTTAGTTAAGTTAGTTACCTAGACTATTTTAGTTAGGGTGGTTAGTTAGGTTAGTTGGTCAGCTTAGTTTGGTTGATGTAGTTAGCCTAGCTAGATTAGTTTAGTTAGGTCAATTAGGTTAGTTAGGTTATATTTTTTATATTAATTAAGTGGATTAGTTTAAATAATTTACAATTTAATTAATTAATTAAATTACAATTAATTAATTAATTATAATTAGCATAAATTGTGACAGAATAGCCATTTTGCAGAATTTTACACTGATCACCGTGGTTGAATTCATATGTGAAATTGATTGGTTATTTGTGCAATTGAGTGCTGGGTTGTCGATTTGGATTATTATTGCAAAAAATGATTTTATGGTATTTAAATAGAAAAATACCAGGTGTCGGTTTTTGGTGCCAAATTTTTATGTACTATATAAAATCGTGGGATTTTAAATTAGAAGCGTACTGTGTTTTATGGTTCAATTTAAATACGTGACCACGCACAATTATTTTACTGGGATGAGTTTTAATACTAATAAAAGTGGCCAAGTTTATTATTTGAGAATGAGACATTTGAATACAAAACAAGATGTTCTTGGCCAAGTATGTGCGCGTGTGGTCACTATCGGAACCCGCCACCCAATCCAATGGGAGTTTGGGGACGATGCCCGATGTTTATCGGATGCCTGGGGGGGTCCGGAAGCCGATTCGCAATGGAGGCTGGACCGATGCCTCTTTTATGGGATGTCGTTTAGGCAGGGGTTCTAGACGTTGCCGTGCCCAACGGAGTGGGACGATGCCCGGTTATGCCGGATGACTGCCAATTGTTGAGTTGGCCGTGATTGATGGGTCATAATAACTAGGACACGCCTGAGTGATTGAGATAGCTGTGCCTGATTATGGAACCAAATTGTGTGGCACGGAATGGGACATGTCATAACGATTTTACCTTATAATCGGGACCCATGTGATTGATTGAGATATGAAAATGATGTGTTTTAGTTATTGATTTCGTGCTGCGTTTATAAGTGCATATGTGATGAGCTAATGTGCATGGACGTGCCGAGGCGAGGTAAGTTTATGTGAGACGTCTATTTAGGCTGCCTCTGAGTGAATTTACGTCCTAATAGGGTTTAGGGTTTTGACTCGCTAAGATTTATCTCACCCCGTCGTGGTTACCCCTTTTTCAGGTCCTTAGTATGGAGATACTGGACGGTGTTGTGGCGAATCTCGAGCCAGAGTCAAGGGGGGGATCCGGGGTGTAGGTTACCTAGGGATTTCTTTTGGAGATAGACTTGAAAACATGAACTCCTAGGTTAACTGGTATGTATATAAAGTGTGGTTTGTGAAAAAGGGTGTTAGCGTGTTTTGACTATCCTCGTGTCTGATGATTGTCTGGGTGTTTGTTTATTTTGCTTTCGCATGTGCATAATTGAAAGATAAACAGAAAGGGGTCGGCGACACGTCCTGGGACGTCGCAATCTTAGTTGACCTCCGAGGGATGTGCACGTGCTCGGGATTCGGGGCGTGACACCTTAACTGGTCTTATGCCTTATGGTGATGAATCTGCCGCCTTGTACATTACCGACATCCAAATTTTTCATGACCTGAGTCCTTCAGATCTTTATCTTGATACCTCTGTGAGACGCTACATGCATAGTAGTTGCAACACCACAAGTGAGGAACATGCGCCATTTCTATTATATTCGTTCTCTCAATACGTTTTTTGTAGCCCTTCAGATTTCATCTCAAAAGAGTTTGGTGCTCTTGTCGTCTACACGGCCCTTGAATTACATCAACCTCTCGGCAAGATGATACTTGTTGCTTTATACAGATCCGTCACTGACTTTCAATCCACCCTCAACACCGACCATCCTGAACCTTTCTATCGTCCTTGGCTTTTGCAAGTTTGGGTTAAGTTACACTTCCCTAACTTGTTCGCCGATGCCCCCAAGATTCGTCGAAGGTGGTGTGTGTACATTCGAGTTCACTTGGTCCTGACAACTTCAGTATTGAAGTTCTTTACAAACCTCTAAAGCAACATCATCATCTCCTCTTTCTCGTATCACCTTTTTCTTAGAATATTTCCTTTCGACCTGTGAAGATTTTATGGTTTTTGATCATGTCTTCTCTTCTGGCTTGTACCTTGCCTCAGATCAATTCCTAGACTATTCATGTGACTGGCATCCAGAGGAAAAGTACCTATGGAGGCACCCTTTTCACTTCTACTGATATGCTATTATACTTCTCCAAAGATGGTAAATTCTCTCTTGGATTCGAGGTGTACCATCCATAATATTGTGCAGGGCAATTCTATACCTTGTGTGTACTCAATCGATTTCCCTTCTCTTGAAGCGTTGTCATCCTCGAGTTGCCTTTGAGTGTCAAGAAGCTATTGATGAGGAGATGGTTGCACGCTCCTACTATTGTAGCTTCTGGATACGTGCTAAAAGTTCGCCATCTTTCCAGAGTTGGTGACCCTCGTACCAAGATACTTTATTTGCCACTAGTGTCAAAGCTATTCTTTCTATAGTGACTGGGGTTCGTCCCTTTTTGGCTTTGTGATATCTATGCTGTTCATGGTGATGCCCCACCTTCTTCCTCTAGTAAGTATGCCAATTCATGTACCTTGATCTTCATCCTGCGACATTTTAGCTTATTGGGGGGTCTTACATGCAGGAGCACTTCCTTATCATATCGATTCTTCTCATTCCCGATCTAGCCATAATAAGAGTCGAACTGGTACTCCTCCAAACGATGGCGCTACTCACTCTTTCGGTGTCCTATCTTCACCCACGGATGGTCGTGATTTGGAGAAATGGAGAAGATTGTCCACTATCTTGTCTTATGGATACCCCCATAACATTATCAATCTGCTTCTAATGGGAGAGATTAATTATTTCTTGTCGAATTTGGATCCCCTAATAAATTCTTTGTCATGTCTTGCTTTTCAACACATATATAGGGATCTATCCCTCCTCATCAATTCCACTCTCGAAGTATATCAGGACAACTGCGTCAAGATTGCTTTTGCCGAAGGGCTTGAAGCTGAATACCGACGCAAAGAATCGAAGAAAGCTCATCTCGAAGAGGAACTCACAATCAGCATAGAGCAGTTGAGCAACAATAAGTGAGAGTCATCATCACTTCTTCAACGTGTCACTCCCAACAACCCATCTTCGGTTGATCTTTTGCGACGGATGGAGCTGATTGAAGCATCTGCTGGTGTCCTGACTCGAGATATCTATCGATTCCAGGACGTTATAGTGGCTTTTACCTACGATTGTGAGGATCTAAATAGAAACATTCGAGCTTAGGCTTTCCAAAAGACTCAGTATCACGTAGAGCGCCTAGCGTTGGAATGGCGACTTAGAAGCTTTGTCCTCACCTCACGTCAACAATTCAACTTTTAAAATTGTTCCCCTTTGTATCTAGGCCGGTCTTGTAAATATATTTCCCTTTGTATGGAATGTACTCATATTTCCACGTACTGTATTAACTTTATAATGTACAAAGATCCAGTGACTTGGTCTTTCATAAAGATCCCCTTATCTATCTTTAACTCTTCCAGGATAACTTCTTGAATTGATCTCTTTTCTCGATCTAGATGCAATGCCAATCCTTTTATAATTTTTTGAATCGTGCTTGAATAATCAACTGGCAGCTTTATTCTTTGGACTCAATCAATTAAACTCATTATTCGATCCTATCATGCGGCTGCACCCATATCTTCTCGCACAACTTTCTAAGCAATAAGGTCAAGAGATATTCTTGTAGAGATAAATCCTGCCAACAGCCGTGATTTTCCTAGCTGATTGATCTCCCCAAGGCATGAGCCATGCATTAAAGGCTACCTAAACCATTCAATCGAGTCTTTTCATATCTCCAAGGATTTGATGATCTCATAAGCCATAATTACCTTCCTAACTCTTTGACTTCTCCTGCATTCCTCGAGACTTCAACAACTTCCCTTTGTTGCACATTAATGCACGACCTTTCAATCTTTCGATTAACCTGGTCGTGCTCTTCTCCACTATTTACAATTTTCCCAACCGTCGTGTATGTCGGTTATAAATAGCTTTTCCTTTTAGGTTCATTCATCCGTGCAAATCGTCTCCTTCTTCACTTCCAGAGATGGCTACACCCCCAATAGTCTTTATTCATATTTTCTCAATTGAAGCGTCGAGCAACCTAGTCAGCAATTTCTCACTGTGTAATAGTGCCCCACAATATTTTCATTAATACATTGATATTCCCCTTTCAATTTTTTTTATCACTAGCTGTGAATCACCCATCACTTTGATTGATTGTACACCCATGTCAACCAATAAGTAGGGCCGACTATAAGTGCTTCATATTTGCCTTGGTTATTGAAACATCTTATGTCACACCCCGATCCTCCGAGCATGTGCCCATCCCTTGGTGGTCAATTAAATAGCGACATCCCAGGATGCGTCACCAACATATTCATTTTAATGCGCATGCGGAAGCGAATAATTAATCCCCAGACAACAACAAGATGGGATAGAAAAGTAGGACCACAATTTTTCAAACCACATCATACCTTTATACATATCACATCAAGTCATTTACAATACTCGCCGATACATATATAAATATAAGGTCTGCAAAAAGGGGGAGGGGGAGTAGAGGGCTACAGATCCTCTAATTAGTCGAGTCCTCAACCGAATACTCTGGCAACCCTGGATCCGATTAGTCTGGGTCCACCATTGAACCGCCTGGAGGGTTAGCCATACCCTCGCCAAAAGCTATCTCTAGCATTGATCTAGGGACCTCAGACTCGGGAAGGGGGCCTTCTCTAGGTACATTTCACCCGTAATGATACCACGATCTGACTTGATGGGGTACCTTACGAGGTAGACCCGCATCAACCCAGACGATGGATCTCACGAGTTTGTAGACCCAGGCTCCTTGTCCCCTAGGGAGAGGAATCTGAGTGCGCTGCTCAGTGACCTTCTTCGGCTGTCCAAAACGTTCGGGAGGTACTGTCATCTAAGGACTTGTAAATGTTATCATACAACGAGGTGAGACAATGTCTCAGCAAGTTCACCCCCTAAGTCTCGATTAGGAAAGAAATACGCCCAAAGGCTATCTAGTCACACACGAGATAGAGGATTTACCTTTGCTTCTGTCCCTTCCTACAAGTCAGTACAATTATATATTCACTGAATCACTTCAATAAATAAATTCATCAAGTCAGATTGAGCCATCGATCAATCGATCTAGTCAATTTCATGTCATACTATCTATCAACCAATACTATTTATCAAGTCGTTTCCTTGAAACGATCACTGCTCATCTAAGCTGATATGAAAGAATGCTCGCCTAAGTTGACAATGATAGATAGTATAGCTCACCGAAGCTAATATCATAGTATAACTCACCGAAGCTAATATGGATAGACAGTATAGCTCACCGAAGCTGATTTGTGCTTACTGAAGCTGATTATGTATAATATACTCATCCACCGACAATTTCACCGTTTTCATAATGCCCGATAAATTAATTGTGTGTTGGTACACGGTAGGCCGCAGCCAAAAATATAATATATGTATTTTATAAAATCTCACTAATTATATAGTCAATAAAAACACTTTTGGCGTTGTAAACCGACGCTTGATAATTTTCTAATTAACTATTGAAATTATTAAATTTTGGGATAAATACCCAAAATTATAATCAACACATAAATTGCACAAATTATCATCCAGATAAATAATCCAACCACACCATTGCGATTGGCACAAAATTCCGGTTACCCGCTATCCCAGTTTAATTTTCGAAAAATAATAATTAATTAAATAATTACCAAAATTAATTAATAAATACTAATAAATGCAACTTAGGCCAGAAAAGCCTAATTAAATACCAAAACGGGCTCGGAAAATTTCTGAACCCATCTTGATAAATACTACAGCTTATCTATTTTCTGATTACACTATTCTAACCACCTAACATGCATAAACGATTAATAAAATTGGTAATCCGTTCTAACTAACCACCTAAACCTTAATTAGCCTAAAATAAACAACCCTTAAGCATAATTAACTCCATAAGCGGAGATTAGCAAGTAAACTCACTGGATTTGCGAGTTGGTGAGTTCACTTCGACAGGGACGGGAAGGTGGGCCACAAACTCCAAAGCGGGGGCACCTTTCGAGGCTGGGAAAGGCTCGAAAACGCGCTAAACAATGCACACTGGGCTGTTGGGTTTCTGTTCTTGCTTTGGGCTGAGCAAGGGTGAATTGGCTGCTGGTTGTGGTTGAAATGAGCAGGGACGAGTGGCGGAGTTGCTGCGGGTCTAGGCAGCTGCTAGACGCCGGTGGCATGGCTTCGACGATAGCCTGAGGAGGCTCGGGATGGCAGGGAACACGAGCAAGAGGCTCAAACGTAGGCGGGATGGTGGAAGGACACGCGACGAGTGGGCGAGCTTGCGGTTGGGTGCGATAGGCAGGAACGGCGGTCCGGCAGCTTGGCGGGTTGGTTGACAGCCAGGGGGAGCTGCTGGTCGACTTCTCTGATTCTTGGGAGCTTCAGGGGTGCTGGAAATGGAGGAAGCAAGTGCAGAGGAAGGAGAAAGGGGACAACTCTTGCTTGGAGGGGGCCACCTTAGCTTCAATCTCACCTCTTTGTCTCTTTGAAGAGGTCCCACAAGCTTGGCTGGCTTCCTCAACCATTCTCCAGCCACCAAGCTTCCCTTAGAAGCTATTGAAGTGGTCCAAAGGTGATGGACCAAGGGGGGCTACGAATTTTGCAACATTTCCCTCCAATCCTCCTAAATTCTTATTTGAATTAAATATATTCAGCCTTGATAAATTCCACTATCATGTCCATGATCAAATTGACATTTTTCCTCGCCAATAGAACCAACTTGCATCCCAAAAATGGGATAAAAAAACGTTCCCCTAAATTTTATGGACAAAACAGCCCTATTTTGACATTTCACCAAAAAATCTCGGTTTGCAGAAAATCTTTGGAGGATGTGTCGACGTTCCTAAAATGACTTGTGACATGATAGAACTTTCAATTTCTGAAATCGGATTCAAACTCACGGTTAATTTCAATCTGGCACGATTTAGCGTGACCTAGTCTACTAGGTAGCTTTAAGAAATTTTTAGTGCAATTGACCCGTGATCGATTTTTTTCGAGCCACAAATTAGTGACTCTTGGTGGTTGTGAAAATCTTAAGACTTCAAATACGAACACAGGGTAGCAAAACGATAGAAAAATCAGTCTAGTGCCGATCGACAAGAATTTTTCAATTTGGTGGAATCACCCACGTTTAGCCACATGTCTCAGTCGAACCGACCTATATTTGATCTCTAATTGATCTTTACTATGCTGTAATGATCTCCGCAGATGAGCACGGTCGAGTAGTCGATTCTTGGTCGAATTCTCAAGTCTATTGTGTTAAAATCCCTTAATGACTTCCCCAGATAGTCTAATTATCTCTGGAGTGATCAGCTCGGAGTATAGCACTATAGGCGTGTCAATGAAAAGCCCGATTTATTTAATTGAAAACATAATTGAAATTTCAAGATGTCGCATATGAAGTCAATCATGAACTAAAATTTTGTTTTGTAACCCTTTGGCGACACAATCGAAACCCCTACTGAACATATGGATACTTCGTAAGAAAATCAGCTATGGACACGGGATGTGGATGAACCATCAAAATATAATAACCATGGGACTAGCTATGCATAGTTTTCACTTCCAAAGTGCTCAACTTGAACATATGGATACTTCGTAAGAAAATCAGCTACAGTTTGCCCCTTCACTGCTTTCATTGGTATATAAACTAGGTCCATCTCGGATAACACGAAAGAGCACTTTGCCTCTCAGCCTTTCACTATAAATCTCGTAAGCATGTATTTAATAACATCGATTTTACATATCACATGAACAACAGCTAGTAACAAGTGGTGCCACAATTTTGTACACACAAAATATAAAGACCAACCGATCTTTTGAATAGTAGTATATCTTCTCTTGGCATAATTCAACATCTTGTTGAGATAATGTACTACTTGCTCTTTGTTTTCATCATTCTCCTATGCCAGCATACTATCATTAATTGTATTGGTAGTTGATACATAGAGTTTCAAGGGTCTGCCTACTTTTGACGGCATCAACATTAAAGGCATGCTGGTGTTCTTCTCGTCAGATGAATTCATCTCGATTTTTCAACTTCAACAAAGGAGAAAATACCTTTATTTTGCTAGATAGGTTAACAATAAACCTACTAAGAAAAATTATTTTCCCAATTATCGTGTTAGTTGGAGGAGGCAACTCTAGTATATAACCTTAACCTTATTCTTATCAACCTCTATTCCTCTATTATTAATTAGAAATCTTAAGAAATTCCTAGTTTTTATGTCAAATGCACATTTTAGAGGATTCATTTTTAATTGATACTTCTCCATCCTAATAAAAGATTGCTCAAGATATTTTGTGACTTCTTCAATTTTTCACTTCTGCTTTCAATTAAATTAAACGGGCATTTCATCAACGTGCCTATAGTGCCGTTCTCGGAGCTGATCACTCTTGAGATAACTGGATTGTTTAGGAAAGCCATTAAGGAATTTTAATACAATAGACTTAAGAATTCGACCAAGAATCGGCTACTCAACCATGCTCATCTGTCGAGATCATTATGGCATAGTAAAGATCGATTAGAAATCAGAGATAGGTTGGTTTAATTAAGATATGTGGTTAAACGTGGGTGATTCCACTAAATTGCAAAATTCTCGTTGATCGGCATTAGATTGATTTTTCTATCGTTTTGGTATCCCGTGTCCATAATTGAAACCTCGAGATTTTCACGACCACTGAGAGTCGCCAATGCGTCGA
This sequence comes from Eucalyptus pauciflora, assembly GCA_007663325.1. Classification (NCBI taxonomy): domain Eukaryota; kingdom Viridiplantae; phylum Streptophyta; class Magnoliopsida; order Myrtales; family Myrtaceae; genus Eucalyptus; species Eucalyptus pauciflora. Next base: position 1,241,798 of record VMYD01000397.1, on the reverse strand, counting down.
GTGGGTTCATTATGGCTCAAAGAAAATTGACCACGGGTCATTTGTACTAAAAATTTCTGAAAGCTACCCGGTAGCCTAAGTCACGCTAAAATTACGTCGAATTGAAATTAACAGCGAATTTGGATCCGATTTTAGAAATTGAAAGTTCTATAATGTCACAATTAATTTTAGGAACGTCGACTCATCTTTTGAGGAATTTTCAGAGAGTTCGGGATTTTTATAGAAAATCGATTCAGATGATTCAGAAAACGAACGGAAATTCGGATTAGCCAATTTGAAGGGATTTTTGGCATCTAGTGTAAGTGAATTAGTGAAAGGGAATTTTATGGGTTTTTTCCTCAACAAATTGGACCTCAATCAAAGAAGTTTGTTCGGAAAATCGGATTCCGAGAAAAAATGAAATAGAACTTGGAATTGAAGGAAATGGTTGTTTTTGTTACCCAAGACTTGTTTAGGGGAAATTTGGTGTGAGAAAGGAAGTGACGATTGAGTACTTTAGCATGGGGATTTTTTAGGACCAATTTGGATTAAACAAGAGCAAGTGGGACCAAGAATTTTGGGTTATAGAAATTCTGTTAATTTTTCTTTTCTTTTTCCCCATTTGGCTGAATGTCCCCATCCCTCACGCCCACACCCTTCTCTCTCTCTCTCTCTCTCTCTCTCTTGCGTGCGCGAACCCCCACCAACAGCTTCCCATGCCCCACCTTCTTTCCTCCTCACTTCTGACTTTTGGTTGAAATTTTCCCTTATCTCCTGTCCACGGTCGACGTCCCACGCATCTCTATTACCAGCTGCCCTTCCTTTTTATTTTTTTCCCTCAATTTCTCTCTCCTCTCTCCCTTATTTGCACGTTGCAAGCCACTCGGTCTCATCTGCTTCTTCACGGCTTGTAGTTTTCATTTCTTCTAAAGTTTTTTCATCCCCCACAATTGCTCCAGTTCACCGAAGGCTACCACCCATCTCTGCTCGTCTCCACTGGCCAGCCCTGCAATTTCTTCACGCCAATAGCTCGCTTGAAGCAGCAAGCCCAACCGTGTTATCCTCACCGAATCAGCCACTCGAAGTAACCCATAAGCCGAGGAACCCGAGCAGAAAATCGTGAGCTTTGCGGGCCATTTTTCGAGCCCGATCCGTGTTCCGTTGGTGTCGCCGCTTTAGGGAAGATTGAGCCCCATCGCGTTCCCGTCGATTTGAACCGAGCGGTTCGATAAACGAGTGAATTTAACTCACTAATCATCGCTTAGTAAGTTAATGACGTTCAAGGGTTGCTTAGTTTAAACTAAGCTAGGACTAGGTGATTAGTTAGATTTGATTAGTGAATTTAATTAATTACCGATGCATGTTAGGTGGATGGTTAGTGCAATTAGGGCCTAGATAAGTTCTAGTATTTATCTAGAGTAATTCAAAAATTTTCTAGGTCCATCTCGGCTTTCAATTAGGCTTCACAGGCTTAAATTGCTATTTTTAGTATTTAATAATTATTTTACGTAATTATTTAATTATTTATTTATTTTCTGGAAATTAGACTAGAATAGCCAGTGACCGGAATTTTATGTTGATTGTTGGGGGTGTGATCTATTTATTTAATTGAGCTCTAATTTCTGCTGAATTGATGTAATTTGTATTTTAGGAATTTATTCTTAAATTTAAATAATTTCAGTAATTAATTAGAAAATAACCGAGCGTCGGTTTACAACGCCAAAAATATTTTGGTGGGATTTTCAAGTAACAGAAAATTGTATTTTGGTTAAGGCAGCCGTGTACCCACACACAATATTTTATCGAGTATGATACAAATGGAAAATGGCCTTAGAATAGCGAATCAGTAGATCTTACAGCTTTTGGTGAGCATAGTATTATATCAGATCAATGGATCTGGCAGCTCTAGCAAGCATATATAATATACTATATCAGAAATTGTGGCAACTTCTGGTGAGTATATATATATAATATATTATCTCAATATTTGAGGTAGCTTCTGGCGAGCTATACTATCTATTATTGGCTTAGAGTGAGCAGTCCTGGACTATGATCAGACTCATAGATAGTATTGAGTGAGATGACCAGGGAATGGTCATGTTGACATGGAATCGACGGAGTCGATTGATCGATGATTCGATCTGCATGAATGATTTGATTTGTCGATATGACTCGATGAGATTATAAATTGTATTGACGTGCAGGAATGAATTGAGGCCAATGTAAGTCCTCTGACTCGTGATTGTGCTTAGGCAGCCTTTTGGGCGTATTTTCTTCCTAGTCGGGTCTTAGGGAGTTGAACTTGCTGAGATATAGTCTCACCCCATTGTGGCATATCATTTTCATGTCCCTAGTTGACAATAGTGGTGGACTTGAGGCTCGAAGTTTAGAAGGTGAAGCCCAAAGAATCGGCGATCTTGTCTAACTAGTTAGTCATAGGACAATTTTCTTTTGGTTGATAGCCGATTCCTTTTTGTAGGCTGCTGTGTATAAACCTGTATGTTTATAAAAAGGTATTTTGTGAAAAATCAGCCCTACTTTTCTATCACATCTGGTTATTGTCTGGGGAGTTATTAATCGTTTCTGCATGTGCATTAAAATGAATGGGTCGGCGATGTTTCCTGGGACATCGCTAATTTATTGACCAGTGAGGGATGGGCGTGTGCTCGAGGATCGAGGCATGACATAGTTGATATGACTTACCTCCTCCGACTTGACTAGGATGTCGTCAATGTATAACTCCATAAACTCTCTGATCATGTTGTGGAAAATGAAATTAATCGCCCATTGATAAGTTGCTCCGGCGTTCATCAATCCAAAGAGCATAACTTTCCAAGCGAATGTCCTCATAGTTCCAAGGCACCTAAAGTCCGTCTTATGGACATCCTGTTCGGCAATGAAGATTTGATTGTATCCCTAATGGCCATCCATCAGGGACATTCCAATTGTAAAGTCTACTAGCATGTCCGCAACTAACATTTGATATTCGTCTTTCGGGGTCATAGCATTTAAATTTCTGAAGTCTATGCAAACTTGCAATTTCCCATTTTTCTTCTTGACTTGGACTATGCTAGATAACCACTCAACATACCAAGCGGTCTCAATAAAATCAGCTTTTAGCAGCCTCTCTATTTCTTCTTTTATTTACGTGTTCACCTCAAGAGCAAATCTCCTTGATGGCTACTTATGAGGCTTCCGACCTAGCTTTATCGAGAGGCGATGCTTAACCACATATCTGCTCAATCCCAGCATCTCATGGTAATCCCATGTGAAACAACCTCTATGTCTCCACAAGACTTCCACTAAATCATTTCGAAATTCGTCACTCAATAATGCACTTATGAAGAGAGGATGCCTTACTTCATCATTGCTTATGTCAACCTCTATGAGCGAACTCAACTGTTTTCATTTTTTCTCTGAGCGAAGGCTCTTCAAAATCACCTATGCAATCTGCAAATCCCAGAGAGTTTTCAATCTCCTTCGCAAGATAGTTGGGTACCGCTCATCCAGCTTTTCTAACAAGTTATTTCCTTCCATGTAAAATATCGAATTTCCCTTTAGCCAGCTCATTCTTCTTTGAGATCCATCCAACCCCATCTCTACAAAGGGGCCACAAGCAACCTTATTGGCATTCATGCAGGGTGGCTCAATTACGAATACCGCACCATCTTCAAGAGTATCCATTTGTACTACATTGGCCCATGTGATGCTCAACTCATGATTTGCTCTTACATATTCTATCTTATCTTCGTTCCAAAAAGCTAGAGTCTGAAATAATGATGAGGGTATACAATGGTTAGTGTGTATCCAATCCCTTCCTAATAATAAGTTATAGGATCAATCGACATCTATTACGACGAATGTAGTTTTTGTAGTACGCAACCCAATTGTGAGATCAACCCAAACCACACTCCTTGCATCGTGTATATCTCCCATAAAATATGGGAGTATTACATAGTGAGAATTATTTCTTCCTCATCGTTACTGATCTTTCGGAAGTATCAATAGGGCATAAGGTTCAATATAACTCCCGCATCAACAAATATCATGTTGATAGGACGTTACTCAATCTTACCTATTACCATGAGAGCTTTCAAGTGTTTTGTCTTATGATCTAGAAGCTTCTCGAATTCTACAATCTCTTCATTCGTGAACTGATATTGTGCGTTGACAGTTTCCACCAATTTGAAAGTTTCCTCTTCCATTGGAGAAACTATCATGGCTAAAACTTTGAATTCGGAGGGAAGTCTTACTTGCACCATATTTGGGCCAGCCGAAGAACCAGAGTTAGATTTTCCCTCGTCGAACTTGCTTTTTACTTTATCAACCTTCCCTTCAATCCATTCTTCTTTTTACTTCTGAGAAAGGCTTCTCCTTTCCAAATATCACCTTCTTGGTAATTACTGTACTCTCCCTTTGTGACATCCCAGATTTTCAACCCTATTTTTTACTGAATAAATCGGGCATTTTATTGACGTGCCTATAGGGTTGTTCTCAGAGCTGATTACTCTCGAGATAACTAGACTATCTGAGAAAACCATTAAGGAATACTAAGGCAATTGACTTGAGAATTTGACCAGGAATCGGCTTCTCAACCGTGTCCATCTTTAAAGGCCATTACGACACAGTTAAAAATCGATTTAAGATTAGAGATAGGTCGGTTCGACAGAGATGTGTGGCTAATCGTGGTGACACTACTAAATTGGAAAATTCTCGTTAGCCGACACTAGACTGATTTTCTTATTACTTTGGTATCCTGTGTCCATATTTGAATCCTCGAGATTTTCACAACAACTGAGAGTTGCCAATGAGTCGAGTGCGTTCACCGTGGCTCGAAGAAAATCGACCACGGGTCATTTGCACTAAAATTTTATGAAAGTTACCTAGTAGTCTAGGTCACGCTAAAAACGCACCAAGTTGAAATTAACTGTGAATTCAAGTCCGATTTCAAAAATTGAAGATCCTGTCATGTCACAATAAATTATAGGAGTGTCAACTCAGTCTTAGAAGATTTTTCTGACAACCGAGATTTTTTGGGAAAAAGTCGTAACCAGATCGTTTTTGTGCAGAAAAGGCCGGTAATTATTTTTGATGGCAAAATTGGAAAGCGAGATGGATTCTTGGATGAGGGGAAATGTCAATGGAAGCATTGAGATGTTAATTCATTTTATGGAGACCAAATGACGTGGAATCAAAGTGGACCAAGCAACCAATTGAAGCAAATTAGTGCCAAATTCGTAGCTCCCCCTTCCCCCTAGCCAAATGGACCAATTCATGAGTTGTGAGGTGTGTGTTGGTGGATCAATGATAGCCAAGGGATGTTGGCTTGATCGACAAGCTTGGGGGGGACAAATTTGTGGAAAAATTGGCCAAGAGACCCCACCAAGGCAAGACTTGCCCCACACTCCTATCTCTCTCTCCCTCCATTTGTGACCAGCAACCAAGAAGACCAGCAAGAGTAGCAACCGCCAGACAGCAGCCCCTCCACGCCGAACGCCACGCCATCGCCGTTTCCGTGGACCACAACCCGCATTAGCCAACCGCACACCGTCCGCCCTTGCTCGCCCCCTCACGCCAGTCCAGCTACTATCCAGCAGCTTGTCGAGCCACGCCGAAGCTCCCACAACCACCATGAGCCACCGTGGACCGCCCTCCAAGCTGCCGAAGACCCCCACCAGTCTACCGGAGTCCTCACCGCACCAACCTAGCTTGTTTTCTTTTGTTTGCAACCTCAAACAACAACTGCAAAAATGGGTTTCTAGCAGTGATTAGGACCCATTTTGAGGTGGTTGTAGGCCTCAGACCCTAGGCCCGTTTTGGAGAAAAGCGTCCCTCGTGACATTCCCGACGTTTCAATATGAGCGGATTGTTAAACGGGTGAGATTTGATCACTAATCTCTTATTAGTATGCTAATGATGCTTAGGGGTTGATTAGATTTAATTAAGTGTAATTAGGTGGATAGATTATAATAGAGTAATTAACTTAGAGACTTATTGATGCATGTTAGGTGGTTCGACATAGTCATTAGCGAGTAGATAGGCTCGAGTAATTATTGAGCGAACCTCGGAAATTTTCCGGGTTCGTCTCAGCCTCCAATTAGGCATTACAGGCCTAAAGTGGATTTATTGCTATTTAATAATTATTTAATAATTAATTATTTATTTTTCTAGAAATTAAACCGGGATGGTCGAGGACCGAGATTTTATGCTGATCATCGTGGTGCAGTCCGTTTATTTAATTTAGCTTTATTTCGTGCTAAAATAATTTATTTGTTATTATTGGGTTATTTTCCTAAATTAATTAATTTTGGAAATTAATTGTAAAATAATCGGGTGTCGCTTGACAGCACCAAAAATGTTTTGGCGGACTACAAAAAATGGTGGGATTTGTGGAAATGAAATTATAGTATTTTAGTTAAGGCCGACCATGTACCCACACACGACTATTTTTATCGGGTATGATTAAAAAAGGTAAATTGATGTAAAATCTGAATGTTATATAATACCGGCTCGGTGACTCAATATGTCATTTTGGAGAATGGAAGGTATGCAATGTCGGCTCGGTGACTCAATAGGTCATTTTGGAGAATTGACGACATTTATATAATACCAGCTCGGTGACCTTATAGGTCATTTTGGAGAATGGACGGTATTCAATGTCGGCTCGGTGACCCTATAGGTCATTTTGGAGAATGGACGACATGTTGGTGACTCGACATGTCATTTTGGAGAATTGACGTTATGATGAATATACTCGTTGACTCTATATGTCATCTCGGAGAATGAACATTATAATATACTAGCTCCGTAACTCGATAGGTTATCTTGGAGAATGAATAGTATATTATAGTAGCTCAGTGACTTAATTTGTCATATGGGAGAACAAATCGTATAATGCACTAGCTCGATAACCCGATAGGTTATTTCGGAGAATGGACAGTAGTGAGTGAAATGACCAAGAAGTGGTCTGTTTGACATGTAATCGACTAGGTCGATTGATCGATAGTTCGATATGTATTGAATAAGTGGGTGCCTGTTATGAATTGTACTGACTTGCAGGTGGAATCTGAGGCCAAGGTAAGTCCTCTAACCTGTGTGTGCTTAGGCATCCCATAGTATATTGGTTTACTAGTGGGGTCTTAGGGGGTAGAACTCGCTGAGATATTGTCTCACTGATTATTGCATAACCATTTTCAGGTCTTTAGACGGTATTAGCAAAGGACTGGAAGCCCCGAAGTTTAGGAAATGTGGAGATCAAAGAATCGGCGAACATGTCTAACTAGAATGTCATAAGACAGTTCCTTTTTGTTAAAGCTGATATTTTATAAACAACCTGATAGTGTTTATATACCTAATTGTTTATCGAAAGGTATTTCGAGAAAAGAAATTGGCCCTACTTTTCTATCCCATCGTTTTATTGTCTGGGGATTTGTTTATATGCTTCCGCGTGCATATTAAAGATGAAAGGGTCGGCGATGCGTCCTGGGATGTCGCTATTAATTGACTAGGTAAGGGATGGGTGCATGCCCATGTGTTCGGGGCGTGACATCCCGTTTAAGTGGTATCAGAGCGAAGTTCAATATTGGAGTGATAAGAAGCGATGGTTCATGGGATAGTAGTAGGAAAGGCCTTTAAATTGATGCCGGTGCATGTCTGTGTTGGCTGAGTGCTATAATTGCTTGTTGTTTGGATCGCTCTGTTTCTAATTTGGTGTTAAATTGGAAGCAGGTGTTAGTAGATTAAAGCTACACCATTAGTGGTCAGGAGCAAAGAACTCCTAATAAAAGGACCGTGCGTGCCGTGACTCGGGGTAGAACGTCGACCTGGATCGGTGCATGCCGAGGTCGAGCGCCAGCTCAGGCTAGCGCGAGTGGAGCGGCACCACTTGTAGTGGGTGCCAGGGTAGCAACTCCTGGTGATCCCATAATAGAAGGGATTATGCAGGCATTAGAGGCTATGAGAGATGTCATGGCATAGCAAACTCTGAATCAAGCTGCTGCACCTGCCGCAGCACCTGTTGCCGCCCCTGCCGAAGTTCAACCTAAGAACATCGTGGTATAGAGGGAAAGACCGATCCACAAGCTAGTGGAGCATTTCCTGAGGCTAAGTCCATCGAGATTCATGGGTGTTGGAGAGCTTGAGACTGCCTCATTGTGGATATAGGATCTGGAGAAGACCTTTGCCCTCTTGATGTGTACCGAAACTGAGAAGGTAACCCTGGCCATTTATCAACTGCAGGGCAATGCCAACATCTGGTGGAGAGCCGCCAAAGACACAATTTTTCCTGAATGATCCCGATGTGGGATATCTTCCTAAGAGGTTTCAGCGATCAATATTTTTTGGGTATGGCCCAAGAACAAAAGATGGAGGAGTTCCAATGCCTTCGTCAGGGACCAATGTTAGTTGACTAGTATGGGATCAAGTTCAGGAGCTCTCACAATACACTCCGAGGTTAGTCGAAGACCCATAAGAGAAAGCCCGAAGATTCCGAAATGGTCTTCGTACTAAGCTTTACTAAAACAAGTAAGTTCAAAATCCCCGACCTTCATCTTTTAGTAAACCCTATTACCATTGGACTTGATTGAGTACCGAGACGTCTATCATTGAGCTTAGATGATAGAGCGAGGATTGAATGAACAAGATGCCTCATCTGGATCGAGGTTTAGCTCCCATCGAGAAGGGATTCGCCAAGGAAAGAGACCCATGCCTGGGAATAGATTCCAAGTTCCACTTAACAGGAAAGGGGGAATTGGAAAGTCAGGATCGAACTTGAATGGTATGTGTTGTCTGTGTGGAAGACGGCATGGTGCGACTCAATGCCAACAAAGGATAGGCGCTTGTTATGAGTGTGGCCATAAAGGTTACATAGCCATGGATTGTCCTAGAAGGTCAAGAGGACAACCATAACAGCCGCTACCGCCGCAGATGGGACAGATAAAAGGGTATGCCCCTCAAAATGTGCCACAAGGACAACAGCTGAGACCTCCAGTTCAGGGTACAATTTACGCTATCACCTAGGGTCAGGTAGAAGCTGCGCCTAACATGATCACATATATGGTTTCGTTGAATGACCATCCGGCTTACGCTTTGTTTGATCCGGGACCAACCCACTCTTTCATTGCCGAACAATATGTTAAGTTGATAGGAGTTCGTCCTCTATTATTGAAGTTAGCAATTTGCATATCTACACCCTTGAAAGATAAAGTCACTGATGCTTTGGGTTATTTGAGGTGCAAGTTAGTGATTGGTTAGCGAGTGGGAAAAATAGATTTATTAGTCCTAGCCATGTATGACTTTGACTTAATAATTAGCATGGACTAGCTCACCAAGCAAATAGCTAAAATGGATTGTTATCGCATGGTGATTCAGTTTGACCCTCTAGAGGGTGAGAGCTTCGAGTTTGTAGGAAGTCGAGGAGGACCCTCGATTGTCCTAATCTCGTCACCAGAGGCAACTCGTTTGTTAGAGGAGGGTTGCCAAGGTTACCTAGCAACTGTTGTGGATACGACAATTGAGGAACTGAAAATGAAAAATATTCCAGTTGTGCAAGAATTTCCAAATTTCTTCCCTAAGAAATTGCTAGGATTGCCGCCAGAAAGAGAGATTGAGTTTGTAATTGAGCTAGCACCCGGGACAGAACCAACCTCCAAGGCTCCTTATAGGATGGCGTTATCTGAATTAAAAGAATTGAATGTGCATTTAGGAATTATTGGATAAAGGATTCATTCATCCTAGTGCATCACCTTGGGGAGCACCAGTTCTGTTTGTAAAGAAGAAAGATGGTTCGTTGCACCTATGCATCGACTATCGACAAATTAATTAGGTAATGATAAAGAATAATTATCCACTCCTAAGGATTGATGACCTATTTGATCAGCTACAAGAAGCATCAATATTCTCAAAGATTGACTTAAGGACGAGATATCATCAAATGAGAATTAGGAAGGAGGATATTCTTAAATCAACATTTCGTACTCGGTATGGTCACTATGAGTTCACAGTGATGCCATTCGGGTTGATAAATGCTCCAGCTACCTTCATGGATTTGATGAACAGAGTATTCAAGGAATGCCTAGATCAATTTGTGATCGTGTTCATCGATGATATCCTGGTATAATCGAGAAGTGACGAAGAGCACAAGAATCATCTGAGATTGATACTAGAGAAGCTGAGAATACATCAATTGTACACTAAGTTTAGCAAGTGCAAGTTTTGGTTGACTTGTGTTGCTTTCTTAGGGTATGTGATCTCAGGTGAAGGAATTTCAGTAGACCCGGGCGAGATAGAAGCCGCGATCAATTGGCCAAGACTAACTACAGTGACAGAGATAAGAAGTTTTCTGGGTTTGGCAGGTTATTACAGACGGTTTGTGGAAGGGTTCTCATCATTAGCATCGCTGTTGACAAAGCTCCTGAAGAAGGAAGAGAAATTTGTGTGGACAGACAAGTGCAAGCGTAGTTTCCAAGAGCTGAAGGAAAAGCTGACTACCGCACCTGTGCTGACTATTCCATATGGTCCCAAAGGTTTCGAGATCTACAGTGATGCGTCATTTAGAGGGTTGGGTTGTGTGCTGATGCAACATGGTAGGGTTGTTGCATACGCCTCCCGACAGTTGAGACCTCATGAGCAGAATTATCCAACACATGACTTAGAGCTAGCGGCAATTATTTTTGCCCTGAAGATTTGGAGACATTATTTGTGTGGGGAAAGATTCCAGATTTTCATGGACCATCAGAGCCTCAAGTATCTGTTCTCTCAGAAGGAGTTGAACATGAGACAACACATATGGATGGAGTTACTGAAAGACTACGACTGTGATATTCTATACTACCTAGGAAAGGCGAACAAGGTCGCTGATGCTTTGAGTCGAAAGTCTTCAGTAGCTCACATACTAATTAAGGAGTGGAACTTAATCGAGAGAGCTCGAGATTTGGTATTCAAGTTTGAGGTAGGCCACCTTTCAAGTCTTATGGTCACCCTCAGAATTGAACCGGATGTCCAGGTCAGAATCAAGTCACTCCAACCGACAGATCCAGATGTACAGAAAATTCATCAAGAAGACACTGAGAAAAGAAAGGCTGACTTTCAGATTTCTAATGATGGGACACTAAAGTTCCGAGGATGTTTAGTTGTACCTGACGATGTGGAGTTTAGAGAAGATAGTTTATCTGAAGCACATCATAGCAGTTATAGCATCCATCTTGGAAGTATTAAGATGTATTAGAATCTGCGTCAACACTACTGATGGTCGGGTATGAATGCAGACATCGCCAAGCCTGTGGCCAAGTGTTTGACATGTCAGCAAGTAAAAGCCCAGCATTGCAAGCCGGGAGGACTTCTGCAATCTCTCGTGATCCCATAATGGAAATGGGAGCACATCACAATGGATTTCGTGATCGGACTACCAAGGAGTCACAGAGGAAATGATTCGATTTGGGTGGTAGTCAATAGGCTGACAAAGTCGGCTCACTTCATTGCAGTTCGAAAATACCTGAGTTTGGATAGGCACGCAAATTTGTATGTGCGTCAAGTGGTACAAATGCATGGAGTGCTGATTAGACAAAGACCCGAGATTTACCGCCACTTTTTGAAAGAGCTTGCAAAATGCTCTAGGTACAAAGCTTCAGTACAGTACGACATATCATCCTCAGACAGATGGCCAGTCTGAGAGGATGATTCAAACCCTCGAGGACATGCTGAGAGCTTGTGTACTAGACTTTAAGGGGAGTTGGGAAGATCAGCTTCACCTAGTAGAACTTGTATACAACAACAGTTATCAGCAAAGCATCAAGATGGCTCCTTTTGAAGCGTTGTATGACAGAGCGTGCAGGACACCAGTGTGTGGGGATGAAGTTGGGGAAAGGAAGATCACAGGCTCAGAGTTGGTCTAGTAGTCAGTAGATGCCGTGGCATTAATCAGAGGCAGATTAAAGACCGCTCAGAGCAGACAAAAAAGTTACACAGATAAGCGCCGGAGATCTTTGGAATTTCAAGTTGGTGATCATGTTTTTCTAAAAGTGTCACCAATTAGGGGAACTTCGCGCTTTGGAAAGAAAGGAAAATTGAGTTCGAGGTACATAGGTCTATTCAAGATTCTTGAGAGAATCAAGACCTTGGCATATCATCTTGCGTTGCCGCCGAGATTGGCGCAAGTGCATGACGTCTTTCACATGTCGATGTTAAGGAAGTACGAGCCTGACCTGACTCACGTGCTCAATTTTGAGGAATTGGACGTGGATGATCGAGTGTCATACGTTGAAAGCTTGGTCCAGATCGTCGACAGAAAAGAACAAGTGCTGCGTACAAAGACCATTCCGTTGTTCAAAGTGGTCTGGCCACACGACGGTATTGAAGGAGTAACATGGAAAACTGAAGAGTCGATGAGAGAATAGTACCCCCACCTTTTTGCTTAAGTTTTGTAAAGGTTTAAATTTCGAGGAATAATTTTTTATAAGAGGGGAAGAGTTGTGACATCTCAATTTTCAACCTTGCTTTCTACTAAATAAATTTGGCATTTCATTGACGCGCCTATAGGGTTGTTCTCAGAACTGATCACTCTCGAGATAACTAAACTATCTGGGGAAACCATTAAGGAATTTTAAGGCAATTGACTTGAGAATTCGACCAGGAATTGGCTTCTCGACCGTGTCCATCTTTAGAGGCCATTACGACATAGTGAAAAATCGATTTGAGATCAGAGATAGGTTGATTCGACAGAGATGTGTGGTTAATCGTGGGTGACACCACTAAATTGGAAAATTCTCGTCGGCTGGCACTAGACTGATTTTCTTATTATTTTGGTACCCTGTGTCTATATTTGAATCCTCGAGATTTTCACGACAACCGAGAGTCGCTAATGAGTCCAGTGAGTTCACTATGGTTCGAAGAAAATCGACTGGGGGTCATTTGCACTAAAATTTTCTGAAAGTTACCCGGCAGTCTAGATCACGCAAAAAATGCGCCAAGTTGAAATTCATTGTGAATTCAAGTCCGATTTCAAAAATTGAAGATTCTGTTATGTGACGATAAATTATAGGAGTGTCGACTCAGTCTCAAAAGATTTTTTTGACAACTAAAACTTTTTGGGAAAAAGTTGTCACTGGGTCATTTTTTGTGTAGCAAAAGCCGGAAAATATTTTTTATGGTAAAACTGGAAAGCAAGATGGATTCTTGGATGAGGGGAAATGCCAATGGAAGCATTGAGATGTTAATTCATTTTATGGAGACCAAACAAGGTTGAATCAAAGTGGACCAAGCAACTAATCGAAGCCAATTGGTGCCAAATTCGTAGCTCCCCCTTCCCCCTAGCCAAATGGATGAATTCATGAGTTGTGAGGTGTGTGTTGGTGGATCAATGATAGCCAAGGGATGTTGGCTTGATGGGCAAGCTTGCCGGGGGGGGGGGACAATTTTGTGGAAAAATTGGCCAAGAGACCCCACCAAGGCAAGACTTGCCCCACACTCCTATCTCTCTCTTCCTCCATTTGCGACCAGCAAGAGCAGCAACTGCCGGACAGCAGCCCCTCCATGCCACACGCCACGCCGTCGCCGTTTCTGTGGACCACCGCCTACGCGAGCCAACCACACATCGTCTGCCCTTGCTCGCCCCCTCACGCCGATCCAGCTGCTGTCCAGCAACTTGTCGAGCCACTTCGGAGCTCCCACAACCACCGTGAGCCGCCTTGGACCGCCCTCCAAGCCGCCGAAGACCCCCACCAGTCTACCAGAGTTCTCACCGCACCAACCTAGCTTGTTTTCTTTTGTTTGCAACCTCAAATAGTAGCTGGAAAAATGGGTTTCCAGCAGTGATTAGGACCCATTTTGAGGTGGTTGTACGCCTCGGACCCTAGGCCCGTTTTGGAGAAAAACGTCCCCCGCGACGTTCCCGACGTTTCAATCCGAGTAGATTGTTAAACGGGTGAGATTTGCTCACTAATCCCTTATTAGTATGCTAATGGTGCTTAGGGGTTGATTATATTTAATTAAGTGTAATTAGGTGGATAGATTATATTAGAGTAATTAAATTAGAGACTTATTGATGAATGTTAGGTGGTTAAACATAGTCATTAGCGAGTAGGTAGGCTCGAGTAATTATTGAGCGAACCTCGAAAATTTTCCTGGTCTATTTCGGCCTCCAATTAGGCATTACAGGCCTAAATTGGATTTATTGCTATTTAATAATTAATTTTCGAAATTAATTGATTAATTATTTATTTTTCCATAAATTAGACCGGGATGGTCGACGACTAGGATTTTATGCTGATCATCGTGGTGCAATCTTTTTATTTAATTGAGTTTTATTTCGTGCTTAAATGAATTTTTTGTGATTATTGGGTTATTTTTCTAAATTAATTAATTTTGGAAATTAATTGGAAAATAACCGGGTGTCGGTTGATAGCACCAAAAATGTTTTGGTGGACCACAAAAAATGTGGAAATGAAATTATAGTATTTTGGCTAAGACCGACCGTGTACCCACACACGGCTATTTTTATTGGGTATGATAAAAATGATAAATTGATGTAAAATCTGAATGTTATATAATACTGGCTCGGTGACTCAATATGTCATTTTGGAGATTGGACGGTACTCATTGTCGGCTCGGTGACTCAATAAGTCATTTTGGAGAATGGACGACATTTATATAATACTGGCTCGGTGACCCTATAGGTCATTTTGGAGAATGGACATAGTCATAACGGCTCGGTGACTCAACATGTCATTTTGGAGAATGGACGTTATGATGAATATACTCGATGACTCTATATGTCATCTCGGAGAATGAACATTATAATATACTAGCTCGGTAACTCGATAGGTTATCTTGGAGAATAAATAGTATATTATAGTAGCTCCGTGACTTTTAGTTTGTCATTTGGGAGAACTAATCGTATAATGTACTAGCTTGATAACCCGATAGATTATTTTGGAGAATGGATAGTAGTGAGTGAAATGACCAAGAAGTGGTCTGTTTGACATGTAATCGACTAGGTCGATTGATCGATAATTCAATCTGTGTTGAATAAGTGGGTTCCTATTATGAATTGTACTGACTTGCAGGTGAATTTGAGGCCAAGGTAAGTCCTCTAACCTGTGTGTGCTTAGGTAGCCTATAGTGTATTGGTTTACTAATGGGGTCTTAGGGAGTAGAACTCGCTAAGACATTATCTCACTAGTTATTGTATAACCATTTTCAGGTCCTTAAACGGTGTTGGTGAAGGACTAGAAGCCCTGAAGTTTGGGAAAGGTGGAGATCGAAGAATCGGTGAACATGTCTGACTAGAGTGTCATAGGACAGTTCCTTTTTGTTAAAGCCGATATTTTGTAAACAACCTGACAGTGTTTATATACCTGCTTTTTTATCGAAAGGTATTTCAAGAAAAGAAATTGGCCCTACTTTTCTATCCCATCGTTTTATTGTTTGGGAATTTGTTTATATGCTTCCGCATGCGTATTAAAAATAAAAGGGTCGGCGATGCTTCTTGAGACGTTGCTATTAATTGACCAGGTAAGGGATGGGTATGTGCCCGAGTGTTCAGGGCGTGACACCCTCCATCTCAAAAGCATCTCCCTCATGTCTTACCCATACTAGACCTTTTGGCTCAACATGATGTTTACCTTTCGGTCTTGTCAAAGTGCCAGCCTATGTATGTAATTCCCACAGCTTTTTGTTTCGCTATATTCTCCTTCTTCGGGTTCTTTGGCATTGGTTATTTTCAAGGGATTGAATCTCTCTCGGATTGGTGAGGATTTCATTTCCCACAAACTATTGCCCTTTTGGAGGATTGTGTGGCACCTTCATTGTCCGGGGAGGTTTTTTATGTTGACTTATCAAAGGTGGGAACTCATCTTCATATTCGAACACCAATCCCCATCTTAATAGTGTCACCTTAGAAACTTTCTATTTGGGTTTAGGGGCCCTTGAATACCAAACATAATAATTGAATTTACCACTTGGCTTTCTCGAAGTTCCAACGTCAATATGTCATTCCTCATAAAGTCGCTTGAATGGGACCTTGTTTACCCATTTCTTCCTTGACAATGCAACACTCTTGGGAGTCCGTTCAAAGAAGCTATGCTCATTAAAATATCTCCTTCTAAATCATGGGTTTCCTTTATGCTCAACAACCTGTTGAGCGCGACTAGGATAATCGTTGGAAGACCCATGATTCTAAGGAGGCTGGTGGTACTGATGATCGTAGTTCGTGTTTCTGGGCCTTGCCGAATTTCTTCTTAGGTTCTGTCGATATCTCAGCACCGTAGGATAATCATTGCCGTTTGAGAAATATTGATGAATACTTTCCCTTTGGCACTCTAACACAAAGTCCTTCGGTTTGCATGTCCTCTAAAAGCCGCTGACACCATCCTGGTCATTTGAGGAAAATGATCTGAGTTGATTTCCATCCTCCTATATCCTTCTTTGGCAAATTTAATCTTGCCTTAGCAGATTGCTTCTTGAATAGCCTTCCTAAAAACATTGCAATAATTGGTATTGTGGCTCCAGAAATTGCGCCATTCACAATACCTTCCGTTGCCAATTTCCTCCTTACTTAGGATGATCCGTTAATCTTATTACTCCATCGTGCACCAAGTGATAGGAGATTTCATCTAACTTTGGTAACATCAAATGAATACATCTGTATATCTTTGGCCCTAAGCATTACTGACTCTTTCACTCTAGCAGGTTTTAAGTCTTGGTAGACGCACGGTTTGTTTAGGGTCATCTTTGCTACCGCAATCTCGGCAGCATCATCCTGAGTATCTTTATCTTCCGAATCCTTTTCAAGATCATACATTACCACATTTGGCTTGTAATCCCAATAGGGCTTCTTGTCTTTCTCCTTCCAAAGGTTCTCATACTGAGTTCTTGTGACAGTTAATGAGAATAAATTTGTAAATTTTTGCCCAACCAAACGCTCCTTCAATGCAAATTTTAAACCATTTTTTGGCCATCTTTGCAACTTCCTTTTCCGAGAGAAAGAACAAGCATCAATTCCTTATCTTCTTAAATTGGGCAACATATTGATCCACTGTTTCATTGTTAAATTTATTGACGGTGGCTAGATCCGACAATGTCACTTTGGGAATTGGGCGATAAACATGGATGTGGAATTTATTCTCCATTTCCTCCCAATTTTGTACCAAATTCGTGGGAAGACCAGTATACCAAGTAAAAGCCGTCTTCAATAGCAACAAAGGGAATAAACGTAACTTCATTCTCCCGTCATTATTAACATCACCACACTGAGCCTTGAATCGGCTAATATGTTCCACTATTGATTGATCATCTTCCCCAGTGAAAAGAGTAAACTCAGGGACTTTATATCCCCTGGGATATGGAATGTTATCAACCCAATATGGATACAGTTTACGATACACAGGCCTTGGGACACCTCCATCCAATCCCATTCTTTGCATGACTAAAGAAGCAACTTGTTCTATCATCCTTTGGTCTCTTACAAGATCTACTGCCTGATTCTCTTGATTCATCTGCACCCTAGGTAGCGAAGAAGGCCAAACAGCGAAATCTCTAGGTCCTCCTTGTGGCCGGTAAAGCTGGTACCCTCCAATCGGTATAGGGATAGATGCGATGTTCACTACCCCTGTAGGTGGTATTGCATTATTGCCCCCTGGTCGATTTACATTGGGAAGCACTTGCTATAGGACGCCTGCCTGTGCCTCATTTCCCAAGTTCGGCGTATCACCAATCACCCTCGCTGGATTTGTGCCACTAGATGTTTCTAACGCTGATCCAGATTGGAGTACAATTCCAAGCGCTCTAACCTGATCACCTTGATTACCTTGAATCTAGTCATTCACACCATCAAGATCCTGACTTGCAGTATGGGATTCGAGCCGCTTACAATAGGTTGGACCGGAACTTGTATGGATGGTGGAATCACGGTAGCCTGACCACTATGGGTCACATTCACTTAATTTGACACTCCCATTCTCGAAGTTAAATCAGTAACCAAATTGGTTAGTAGAGTTAGGATACCAGACAAATGATTAGCCATATGATTGGCTAAATCATTTTGTTGCTCTTCAAACATCCTTCTCATGGTGGCCATTACCGTTGAATTCAGGGCCAACTCTCTACTCTAATCTTCAGATAATTCTCATGGAATGTCTCCAAAATGATTACCCGTGTTGACGCCATTAACAGAGTCTACATTCTAACTAGAAATCTCGGAACACGTGGTTCTCTCTCCAACGTACTGCGATGACAAATTATCCTCGCTGACCGAGGAGTGACTCTCATGATTTCTTGTTTTTGCCATTAATAGTTCCTATGAATGGAACACAATAGTCCCAGTGGGCATGCCAAAAAGATGTTCGTCAAGGAAAGTTCTCTCGACAAAATCTTTCATCGAAGGGGCAAAGTTTCAACTTTATTATTTAAAATGGATTATGTGTCATGCTGGAAAGGAAGCAACTGATCTAAATTACAGGCAAACATAAATGCAGGAAAAAAAGAGAAAAGTAAAACTACGATTCAAATTAAAAGTTCGATAAAAGAAACAGAGCGATTGAAAAGTAGATGATCGATTGTTGATTTGGGAAAAGGTCCTTTCTGTTGATACCTCTTCGGCCATTTATAGTGGCAATTTATAGGTAACTGCTCTTTAGCGGTTATCATTTCGATATTCAAAATGTTTCGGAAGCTTTGGTTCCTTGTCGATAACTACTCTGCCTTGTCGATATTTTCGCTGGTACCGATTCTCGTAACTACTTCCTTTCTTGTCTCGCTTGCCTCGGCAAGTTCTAATGTCAAACCGTTCGAAATCTTCGTTGTCGACTATTGGCGTTTTGGCGCACTACCCATGAATTCTTGCGTGTTGGGCCTGCTTTACTCTTTTCTATTTTCAAAGCCCAACAAGCAAATTTTCGATGCCAACCGAAGCACACGCAAGAATATGAGAGGAAGTCGTGGATCTTTCAAATTTCTGTCCCCCGAACTTGACTAATTGACCAAGATCTATAAAAAAATATAAGGTACTTTGATTAAGCTAATTATGAATGAAAATAGTACTTCAGCAAACAAAAGGTAAGCTTAGTACATTAAGCCGTTGAATGCCTAAGCATAACACAACTCTTAGCCAAAAATAGTTCTGACTGGTAATAATTATTGCTCATACAGATCCCCAACCATTACACTTGAAGACATTCAGCATGAATAGTTGATTGCATTCCGAAACTCTGCATAAATAGATGAACAAAGGTAATAATTATTGCTGGAGAAGTAGAATTTCTACTTTAATAATGGGAATGCTTGAAATTGCATTTATAACCATTGACATCAAAAGTGAAGTAAAGCTGGCAGTGATCTTTGATTGTGCATCATTAGATAGTCCTTGCTCAATCTTCGAAACTACAAGAAACAAAGGTGATACAAAAAGGAGAAACCTAGGTTATTGCATTTGCCTTAATTAATTCATTAAAAAGTTGAGTCATCAAATTCCCAAACCGAGCTTAAAACAGAAAAAGGAAAAAGAAAAGGACCTGTCATCCGCATAACAAATAAGAATTCAAGAATGTAAATGATTTATCGGGAAAATTGAAACATCTTCCTTGATTGTAATTTAAGATGAACAGGAATGAACCAATAGCAAACAAATAGAGAAGAAAATTGTAGTTTCACTCTCTTTTGGAGATGAACATTAAAGAGAATTGCCTTTACCCAAAAAAACATTAAATAGAATTGATGTAGAGGAAAATTGAGTTACTTGGGGTCCGTTCGTTTCGCGGAAAATGTTTTATGGGAAAATTTTTTCCGGATTTTCTGATGTTTGTTTCACGGAAAATAAATTCCTAAGGGAAAATGTTTTCCATGGAAGGGAAAAAGTCTTCTAAATTTGGGGAAAATATTTTCCACTTTTGAAAAGTGGAAAACATTTTCCTCACTTGATCTCTCTTATCTCACACATCTACAAATCCTCACTTTCTCCTCCCATTTCTTCTTCTTCTTTTCTTTTTTTATTCGAATTATTTTTAAATTGTATTTTTCTTTTTTATTCAAATTATTTTTAATTTTCTTTTCTTTTTCTTTTTTTTCTTTTTATTTTCTTTGTTTCCCATCTTCTTCTTTCTTGGCTAGTCGTCGGCCATCACCAGGTGAACTGTCGTGGATCGCTCGTCGATCTGGCAAACCTCGAGCTTGATGCTTGCGCTCGCCAATCTAGTGAGCGGAAAATATTTTCCTTACCGAACACCGGAAAATATTTTCCGAAACATTTTCAGGTTTTAGCCGAACACCAGAAAATATTGTCATTTTCCTGGAAAATGACTTCTGGGAAAATATTTTCCGGAAATGGCCTATTTTCCGCGAAACGAACGGACCCTTGATTGTTCAAAATGAAGAGTCCCCCTCTACCGATATGGTAGTTTTCGTAAAACCCTACCTTATTCTAATTCCCACCCTATTTCATCCCCAATCTGTTTCATCCCAGCAATTCTATCACTGAATCTTTTCTCTTTCCCCTGATAATTGCCCCATCCATGTCCGAGATGAAGGATTCCTTTGAATGCAACCCCCTTTCTTCCTGTCATTGAGTGAGTCCTTCCAAATTTGGTATCATCCACTGCTTGCTATGGGTTTGCCTGCGATGGCCCTCTCTGCTTGCCGAACTACTCGGAATCAAGTCTTCTGGCCATGGATTTCTGTTGGTCTCCCTGCTGCATGTCACTGATGTTGCGCTTCGCCACTTGCTCTAGCAGTTCCCCTTTGTAATTGGACTGGAGCTTGTCGATCCATGCAAGAAAGGAGATCCCAGGTATTCCTTTTAGAGATTTGTTTCGTTTAAAAGGCATCGAATTAGAGCGAGATTGCATAGCACTGGGTTATGGACAATTCGCAAGAAATGACGAGCCTTACCTCAGTTGCTGACAATAGTGTTAGCCTGGTCTACGACTCGTAGTGTTGGTTTATGCTTATCTCTATGATCTGGGCTTATTTATGGCATCGGATACCCATGCCGACTCCTCGCGACTATCTGCCCTTTGCAATAATCTCGGCCGCCTTACCACCGAGCAGCTTATAGAGGATTGGGATGAACAACTTCCACCTGCAATGTTGAATGAATGTCGCCTGACATTAATAGGATATATTTTATCAAATCCATCCATTAACTTCCCTGCTTTGCAAAGCACGCTAAAGCGAGTATGGCGAATTGAATAAGTCGAGATCTCACAGCGAGAGGCGGGCCTATATGCGATCAAGTTCCAGTCTCAAGCTGATAAGCAAAAAGTGATGGACGGGGGGGCCTTGGTTATTCTCCGGTCACTTGGTTATTCTTAAGCCATGGATCCCTAATACCTCTAGAATGGAGTATAGAGGCAATGATAAACAGGGCAGTCCAACATTTGGGGCGGGTTTTGGAAGTCCGACTTGACACAAAGGAAGGAACCTCATCAAGACCTAGGCGCGCACAAGTGGAATTGCCCTTACTAGAACCTCTCAAGACAGGCAAACTTATTCGAATCGATCGTAAGCTTCTTTGGCTAGACTTCCGCTATGAAAAACTCTCGCACTTTTGCTATTCGTGTGGGAGGTTTGGACATTATGCAACCTACTGTAAGGATATACCTTTTTATGAGGCAAAGCTGGAAGGTAAAGGGAAAATGGCCTATGGTTAGTGACTAAGGGCTGAGGTTAGAGAGCATAGTCCGTATTGGAATACTTTCTATACGCCACAAGATAACGCAGCTCAATCGGAAGAAACAGTACCCGAAACTCCACCTGCATTACTCCAACTCTAGCATGAACCGTTACCTCAGCAGGCACCTGGTGCAGCAGCTAACACGTCAGGTCTGGCCACTACCAGTCGCCAATATCAATTAAACCCATAAAAACAACACTGCCAGCAACCCGAGCTGCAGGGAACCCCCCATCAAACAGCTATTATACCTGCGGTAGAGAAGTTAAAAGGTGCTCAAACTCAACCAATGGAAGCCATGACGCATAAGAAGGTCAAGAATGTGCGACTGACAACAAAGCAAGGGGTGGCCAAAAAGATAAATCGATATAACCCCTATGAGCCCAAAAGCCTGATGCTCTTTGACAAAGAATAAGTTAATCTCATGAACAAACCTGTGTATACGACTGAGGAAGCCAGTGCATGGGCCTTGGTGGCTGGCCCTCAATAGCCACCACCCAACAAATGAAGCTTATTAACTGGAACTGTCAGGGTTTGGGTAATCCCCTGACAGTCCAAACTCTAAAGGCCATGATGGCCAAAGAAAAGCCCGATGTTGTTTTCTTAATGGAAATGAAGAACCCTAAATCAAAGCTTCAACGGATTCAATACTACTTACAGTTTCAGCATTCATATATCATTAACCCAATCGGTATAGCAGGAGGTTTATCAGTCATGTGGAATGACCAGGTATCTATTCAAGTGCTTCGATCTTCGCAATATACGCTAGATATGTCTTGTAAATTGGTGCAGGAAGATAGAACCATTCACCTAACCTATGTTCACGCCCCTTATAATTATCAGCAAAGACAGGTTCTATGGGAAGAACTTAGGATGATTAGTAGGATGAATTGCTTTCCTTGGTTATGTGTTGGGGATTTTAACGAAGCCCTTTATCCATGGGAAAAGCTTGGTAAGAGACCTGCGGATTCTACTCGCATGCTGTCTTTTCGTTCTGTTCTTACTGACTGAGAGCTTATGGAGATAGATAGCAAGGGCTATAAATTCACTTGGCTGAATAATAGAGACGGGGACGAGATTGTAAAGGAACGATTGGATCGGGCATTATGTTCGATGGACTGGCGTATTCTATTCCCAGGGGCTGATGTGCTAGCGCAACCGGCAGTGGGATCAGACCATAGTCCGTTGATCATCCAGACTTCAGCATCGTTCAAAAGGAATAAGAAGTCTTTCATTTATGAAGCCTATTGGAATGATGATGCCGAATGTCGCGACATTATTTCTACGGCGTGGACTTCTATACATCCCAATCATCCGGTTTTTCTTTCAAAATTGAAGCATGTCAACACCGCTCTATCCACATGGAGTCGTACTAAGTTCTCCCGTGGACACGCCAGAGTCATTACACTACAACACCAGCTACAAGATCTGACAAACCAACAACACTTAAATTATCATAGAGAGGAAGCATCCAAAATCAAAGACAAAATTACAAGGACTTGGCAGAAGGAAGAGCAGTATTGGGCTATGAGATCTCGAATACAATGGTTGAAGTGGGGAGACAAGAATACTAGGTTCTTTCACGCACCTACACTTCAAAGAAGATATCGAAATCGTATTACAATATTACAAGATGAGAACCACCAGTGGATTCGTGACCCTCGCGCCCTACAAGGTATGACGACAATCTTCTTTTCGAAGTTATATACAACTCAGGGGTCGCGGGATTACGGTCCTATCCTTGCCCAGTGTCCGCCGATTGTTAATACTTAAATGAATGATCAGCTGATTGCAATGGCTATTATAGAAGAGATTAGACAAGCCACATTCCAATTAGGGACAACAAAGGCCCCTGGCCCTGATGGACTCAATGGCTTGTTTTATCAAAATCATTGGGATATTATTAAAAATGATCTCTTGCTTCAAGTACAGCATTACTTTCTGACAAGCCAGATGCCTCCAAGTATCAATCAGACCTTTCTTACTTTGATTCCTAAAACACCTCATCCAAAAAAGCTAGAGCAATATCGCCCCATTAGCCTATGCAACTTCGCCTACAAAATTATCTCCAAGGTGCTTGCCAACCGCCTTAAACATTGGTTGAACTCTCTCATATCAAAGGAATAGTCAGCCTTTGTCAATGGGCGACAGATCCAAGATAATATTTTGATCGTGCAAGAGGTTCTTCACCAGTTCAAGACTAGGAAGAGAAAGCGAAAATTCAATGCAATCCTAAAGATAGACGTGCAAAAGGCGTATGATAGAGTTGAGTGGGATTTCCCACATGACTACCTCTTGAAATTGGGTTTCCATCCTATATGGGTTCGATGGATTATGCAATGTGTATCCACTACTTCCTTGACTATCAAATTTAATGGCAAGCCCCTTCCCTACTTTTCCCCTTCACGAGGCCTTAGACAAGGTGACCATTTATCTCCATACTTGTTTATTTTGCTGGCCAATGTGTTATCGACCTTACTCAATCAAGCTGTGAGTATAGGACACATTAAAGGTATTAAGTTTAATCGATGGTGTCCAACCCTGTCCCATTTATTTTTCGCCGATGATGCTATCTTCTTTCTAGAGGGGACTACTTAGGAATGTCAGAACCTTGCTACTATTCTAAACCAGTATTGTTTGGCAATGGGTCAGGTGGTGAATCGTAACAAGTCCGGCATCATTTTTAGTAATCATTGTCCCCCTAGATTG
The DNA here is from genome assembly GCA_007663325.1 of Eucalyptus pauciflora. NCBI lineage: Eukaryota > Viridiplantae > Streptophyta > Magnoliopsida > Myrtales > Myrtaceae > Eucalyptus > Eucalyptus pauciflora. The sequence goes on along the minus strand of VMYD01000397.1, from coordinate 1,217,455 downwards.
CAAGATAATATGTCGGGAGAGCTACAAATACCTGTGTTAACAAGATGTGGAAAATATCTGGGATTACCATCCGACTGGGGTCGATCAAAAAGGGAAATGTTCTCATGGATACTAGCATGTGTTCATGCCAAGTTGGAGGGCTAGAAGGGTAAGCTAATATCCAAAGGCGGTAAGGAAGTACTCATCAAATCTGTCGTGCAAGCTCTACCGCATTACGCTATGTCTATTTTCAAGATTCCTCTGTCAATTTGCAAATCTATAAAGAAAAGCATTGCAAGATTCTAGTGGAAGAATGATCAGAACAAGAAGGGTATTCATTGGCAAAACTGGGATCTTTTGAAAGCAAACAAAGATGATGGCGGCTTAGGTTTTCTTGATTTAATAGCCTTTAACGAAGCTATGCTCGACAAACGGGCCTGGCGATATTGCAATAGCCTTTGGCTTTAAGGAGTCAACTATTTAAAGGTCCGTATTTTCCTACGCAAAGTTTCCTCTCTATAAATTCAGCAGCTCGCTCGTCATGGGGATGGAAGAGTCTCCTACTGGGAAGGGATGCTATTCGTCCTCATCTATGCTAGTCAGTGGGGAATGGTAAAGCTATCAAAATAAGGGGCGATCGTTGTGTGGCACCCCCAAACAACCCATAAGGTCGCTACAGATATCTATCGCTCTACCCAAAGAATACCGATTACATATTATTGATTAAAGGGTTTAAAGGAGAACCAAGGTTCGTAGGCAATTTTTTTTTTTTTGAAAAAGAGTGTAGGACAGCTCATGGTGGAATTAAAGACGAGTCTCACCATCCCTCTACTCTCTTATTGATGATACAATGCACACCAACTACACATCGGAGGGAATACATAAAGCCGAGCCACTTTTATTTACATTTTTAGGATGGACATCTTGGGTCGGTACAACCAAAAAGCCAAGGCTTTTCACTAAACTTGGCTACAACTCAAAGAGATATCTCGACCCCCTATATCGATTGTGTATAACCCTCCATCTACAAGTGGCGACTATCTCCAAAAAGTGTCAGCTCCCTCTCCTCAGGTGAGCCATCACACCCATCCTAGTGCATCAGGCGGTGGCGGCGGCAACATCCCTGGCATCACTCCATCACGACGGACGTGGACAGACAAGAACTCTTGGACGACCGGGCCCCCAGCCAAGCCCACGTCATACATCACCAGCACCTGAACCCGTAAAAAACACCACACCAGGTATGGTGACACATATATGCTCCATACACTCGACCTCCACGTCAGATGGAAGGCCGTAAAAGGTACCACGCGTGACCGGAGGGAGAGGCATCTTTCTAATCTGAAATGTTAGTCACCAAAGGGGTGAGTACAACCACTCAGCAGGTAAAAGATCCAATAAACTACTCAATGCATCAAACAAAACAATCATGGCATCATAGAGCACATATAGCTCATACATGTTAAACATATCTCACCTTTCAATCATGTATACTACATCAAAACATCCATACATCTAAATCACCATGTCATGTGCACATACCACCATGCACTTATACATATGACATCATACAGCCATGCATACATGTCACCATACCATGTACACATGCCATCATGCACTTATCATATAACCATGCATTCACCATGCCACGTGCACATACCACCATGCATGATTCAATTTCAGCTCTTATTTTTCAATTGGATCACCACATTTTTTTCCTTCCCGGGACCAATAATTGCATCCCACATTTTATCACTCGCACCCAACTCGGCATCGCGAGGAACCTCCGGCACACACACTCTGGGCATTCGGCACACACACTCCGGGCATCTCGAAACTCCCGAGGACATCCGGCACACACCTCTAGGCATTCGGACTCACCTCCGAGCATCGTCGGCTTACACCTCCGACGGTATCCTCATTACAATGCATAGTCTCATATATCTCATTTTTCTTCAATTTCACATTTGATGTAACAATGCCAATGATTGGAATCGGCCTTTTTGAAATTATATAATATGCATTGGGAAAAGTATCATTTTATGCATGGGTTTTTGAAAAACTTCATTGAGGTCATGAAAATCATCAATCATTTGATGTCATATGAAAGGTATGAATGTCATCACATCATTGCACGAGTAGTAATCCAAGATATCATGAATTTACATAACAATTTCAATAATCCAGTAAATAAAACAATTTCCAGCTTAAACAGAATACATGTGGTTCATGAAAATTTCTGAAAAATTAGAAAATGGAGGAAGTAAATTCTGAAAATTTACCACATTGCAGATAATATTTAATAGAACATATCTCATGAAGAACACCCTATCAAACAAGGCTTCACAGAATACGTACAAGTCCGTATATCACTGAAAAAAGATTTTTAGCCTTACCCATACACAGTTTTTGAAACATTTTCGATTAAATACCCAAATGACATTCAAAAATCATGAAATTCAAACATGTGATAGTTAAGACAGAGAGACAAATACTTCATGAAGAATACTACACCAAAATATCTCCATACAGTTCAATACAGGCCACGCATCACAGTACTACCAATTCTGTCCGTTCCACTTGCACAGTTTTTGAAACATTTTTGGTTAAATAGGCAAATGAACTTCACAAATTGTGAAATTTGAATATGTTGTATGCAAGACATGAATAAAGATATTTCATGCAGAACATGTTTTCAAAAGAATCTCATAAAAAATGGTATAGACCACGCATTGCAACATTACCCAGTTCGAACACATCAGATTGCACAGTTTTAGAAATATCTTCGATTAAATACCCAAATGACTTTCAAAAATTATGAAATTTGATTATATTGTAGAAAAGACATAAATAAATATATTTCATGCAGACATAAAAGTCCGATTCGCCCTAGGTAATTTATTACAAACGGTTAAAACTTCTGTTCCTAGCACCGAAATTTCCAGATCTAACCATCTCCGAAACACCACGATTTCACCTACCTATTATTGTTTGTTTTCTCTAAATTTTTGATATGTTAAACCTAAGGATGTCCTTTACAACCTTTGTTAAGAAACCAAAGTGAGTTTTTAACAAAAAGATTGTCTTACCGTCCATGCATTCATCAAAGGTCGGTGTTAAAATTTCCAGATCTAGTCTTCTTCAAAGAACGACGATTTCACCTACTTATAATTGTTTGTTTTGCCTCAAAAATTTGAGTATGTTATACTCCAAAGAGTCCTCTACAACTTTCATTTGGAAGTCGGAGCCAAATTTCAACTAGAACGTCACATGCAAGTCGCTAGAACATCCTAGGTCAAGCTGTTTCTATCAAGAACAGCACACTAAACTAGAGTACTACACTTATAACTTCAATATTTCACCTCCTATAACTCCGAAAATTATCACCAAACAAATCACACACCATAAACACAGCATGCGAGAGTAGATCATGGATCCCACTCGCCTCTAGATCAAGCAACGGCGAGCACACAGCGGCGATGGACGGCGATGCACGGCCTCTCCTCCTTCCTTCTCTTTCTCTCCTCTCTTTCTCTCGGACGAACCCTTCTCTCTCTCTCTCCACCGTGCGACCACCTCTCTCTCTCTCGCTTAAACCGGCCACTTTCCCCTTAATTTTCTTTTCCTCCATCATTACCCATCATGACCTTTGCATGGGGTGACACTTGGCCATCACCATGGGACAAATGGGGGGAGGCATGCAAACCGGACTCCCCCCCCTCCTTCGTTCGACAACAACCCCTCATGGGCTTATGGGCCTTCATGGGCCGGTCGAATAGGGGGCTGCGTGGGTTGGTTGGACGGTCTTTGGGCCTAAAAATTAGCCCGCCCTCTCCTATTCCTATTCCGTTTAATCCTCATTTAAATAAACACCTAATTTCAACTTATAAATTCACAAAACTTTGTAATTTAAATCAATAATATTCCACTTATAAAGTGCACCACTAAGAATAAGATTTCTATATCAATTTGCACCTTAATAAAATCTATGGGTCACTTGTAGACACATCTCCATCCAAACAATTGTCCATCACAATGCTCGGCCCTAAATTTATTGAAATTCATTGATTAAATGGCTAATACAAAATCAAATGGCACTTCCATTACCTAACCATGGTTCATGGTACTCCAGAGGTTGTCATGAGATTTTTGGATGCCACACGTTGGTTACCTATGGGCATTCTCTATGGACCTCCCAACAAAGATGATCCATTGTTGGTGGCGGATATTATTGATTCGACTCACCAAACTTGGAACCAACCTATGCTCCTCCCTCTATTAGGAGAAGATATCACAGAACAGGTCCTTAATATACCTATCAGACCTCTACCCATTGAAGATCGTATCATTTGGACAGCAACGAAAGATGGAGAATACACAGTAAAGAGCTGCTACCACAATCTACTTCAGATAGTAAGCAATTCCAACAGTAATAAAGCATCATCCTCATATCAAAATCCCAAAATCCTATGGCGACAAATTTGGTCGATGCACACAGCACCAAAAATTAGAGTATTTACCTGGGTTGTTTGTCAGAATGCCATTGCGACAAGGGCCAACCTATTTCGCCTCTAATCCTTGGTGCCTTCTGTGTCAACAATAGAGCCCAGAGACCATCGAGCATCTGTTCCTCCATTGTACGTGCACTCACGCTATATGGGCAAACCAACAAATTAATATTAAACTCTCCCCTCGGTGCAGCCAGCGCATTGATCAATGGCTATCAGACAAAGCAGCAACACCAAAGCACTTACCAGGGCTTGAGCTCACTGCCAATACACTCTAGCAGATTTGGAGAATGCGCAATGATGTTGTCTTCCGCAACCAGAAGACAAATCCACGAAGGGTTGTCGACATGGCCATCGCTCAGACCAAGGCCTTCATCTCCCCTGCTGTTACCCGATCGAGCTCTAGGCTTCAACTCCTCAATCCCGTGCACCTGTGGCAACCTCCAGCCTTCAGCACTCTCAAGTACAATATAGACGGAGCCTTTCAACCGGGCAGCACAGAGGGGACGATGGTCTCTGTCTACAAAGACCATCGAGGTAGGCTAATGGACGGCTTTTCTACCAAGTTTAGGTCGAAATCAGCGATGGAAACTGAGCTCAACGCACTAACCTGTACACTTCACCATCTGCTGCAACGAGAACTTCACAATACCACACTGGTGATTGAATCCGATTGCCTTCCCCTCGTTGATGCTGTGCGCTAGGGCAGATCGCCCATGTGGGAGCTTCGACCGCTCTTAGAGGAGGCGATTCACCTGCTCTCCCGCTTCTCTAACCTAACCCTATAGCATTGCCTGAGAGAAGCGAACCGGGCTGCTGACTGGGCCACGAAGGCCCATCGCACCAATGTTTCGACCCAACACTGGTTATCTCAACCTCCTGCTGTACTTCTTGATATACTGTCTATGGATGCTTTAGCTTCTGGATGTAATTACCGCTAATATAAATGCGAATGTTAATTTCAACCAAAAATAAATAAATACCTCTTGTCAAACCTAATTTTGTATGCTGACCAAAAAAATAATAATAATTTTGTCTAGTATACTTGACATTACTTAAATATTTGTATGGATCAAAGGGACTAATTATATTCATTCCTTTTCTCACCATGATAACCAATGAGAAGTTTCCATATTGACAATTTCATGAATTGAGCAAAGCTTGTGAATCACCTAAATCTTTTAATTAAGCAAAGTCTCAATAAACAAATGATACATACCTCATTCATCTTTGTTGAACATCGGGCAGCAACTTACAGTGAGTTCGCAAGATTTCGGCACACCCAACATGCTCTCCAGTGATTCACACCGATTGAAATCCAATCGTTTTAGATTCTGTAATTTAGATAGATCGGATTCGTTTAAGCTTTTGATGGAATTACAGTTCCAAATCCATAGTGTCCGCAATGATTTCAATTCTCCCAAACCCTGAATCTCAATTAGGTGAGGAAATTGGCGTAGGTGCAAATGCTGGATCTTCTTCAGACAAGGCAGAATGGGCAGAGTCTTAAGCAATGGACAGTCGAATATCATCAATTCATTGAAATTTCGTAGCTTTCCAAACCCATCAAAACGAATCTCGCCTAGCAAATATCTTTCAATAATTAGTCTTGACAAATTCTCCAAGTTGGAAAAGAGCAACCAATCTATTGGTGATTGGACATCGACTAAAGTCAACCGTTGAAGGCTGGATGGAAGCCCGATAAGAGATCGAGGGTTGGCATAACTTACGGAGAGTTCTTGTAACTGAGAGAGGGAACTCAAATCAGTTGGAGGCAAGGTCATTTTTCCAACCCATAGGGTCAACTTTCTTAGAGCACTTGCTCTCAAAAGCCCCTCTATGTTGGGTTCTTGTACAGTTGTTCCGATTATATCAAGATGAACTAAATTGGTTAGGTTGGAGAAGTCAGGGATTGTAGTCAATGAGTCCAATGAAAAGCTTAACGACCTTAGACTCTTAGGAAGCTCTGGCAACTGTTGAATTGACCTACAGTCCCATAAATTAAGTTTTTGGAGATTCGTAAGCCGATTGATAGTTGTTGGCAATCCACTAAAACAGCCACTTGATAAATCTAGAATTTTCAATGAGGATAGTGCCCCAATTTCACTTGGAATTTTCCCTTCCAAGTGTTCACATGAGGCACTCAACTCTTCCAAATTTTCCAACATTCCTATAGTTTTCGGAAGTTCACTTATGCAGCTATGATCTAGATTTAGTGCCTTCAACCTTTTGAGATTTCCAATACAATCAGGTAAGCTCCTGATGCGTGAAAGACTCAAATCCAACTTGACCAATGATTGGAGCCTCCCAAATGAGTCTGGTAGCTTTTTTAAATAGCCATTTGGGATCATAAAAATTTCCAACCTTCTTAAGTTCCTAATGGAATAAGGTAATTCTCTCACACTTGTATGTCTGACATTCAACTCAAGTAGTGACTCCAATTGTCCAATAGAATAAGGGAGCTTTTGTAACTCCCAACATGACAATATTAGATGCTTCACATTCACTAGATTACCAATCGAGTGAGGCAACACTGAAAGTTCTTGAGAAAATATTTCTAAGTAATCAAGATGCTGTAAAACACCGATGGACTTGTCGATCTTTCCAAGTTGATTGCATCTGAGGATTAATCTCTCTAATCTGGAGATTGCGGAGAACTTTGGTGTCTTTCTAAGTAATGGACAATCCAGGAGTTTTAGGACTTTCAACCGTTTTGCTACCTATAAAGCAATTAAGCTGAAACTTAGATAAGAAAAAGAGTAAATGTAATGCAAAAGTATGTCATGAGATCATACCATGATTTGACGCCATCCTCCCCAGTCTTTAGTAATATTATTCCCAGAAAGCTCAAGAATTGCTAAGTTCTCCAACCCAAAGTTGGCAGCAAGGAATTTCGATGGGCAATTGCGCCAAGAGAGCCATCTTAACTCGGAGAAATGATCCTTAAAGTCTCCTTGGAAGTTTCCATGGTCCAGTTGAAGGAATCTAAGATTGACCATTCTTGCAAATTCTTTGTGTTTAAATCTATACGTTGCATCCGGTTCAGGTGTACCGAGATTAAGTGCCACTATGTTCTTAGTTCCCTAGAAGATAAAAGTAGCAACCAATGAGTACATGTGTCAATTTGAGTTGACGTTAGATTTAAGAGGTAATGATACTAATGGATGGAGAGGAAAGCATGTAGAGTTAAAACTTACTTTTTTTCTTTGCACCAAATGGAAGGCATCCTTCGGTAACCATAGTCTACTACCCCTTAAACGTATGTTGCAACTTTCCTGGTGGACAATATCTCGCCCAAGGTCTCTAAGTTGGTCATGCATCCATAATTCATCGTAGTCTATGATCTTTATCAGAGACATACGTGTGAGGATATTGACTTCAATTTCGGTGGGATACCCAAAAACCGCGTCCCAATATTTAATTGCAGTTGTTTTCTCTTGATTAATGAAGAAACATGCAATATCAAGATATATTTGTTGCTGATTATGGTCCAATGCTTCATAGCTTATCATCAACTTCTTCTTGACATCCTCGTTCATCACCTTCTTTAACTTAGATAGGACATTTTTCCATGTACTTTGGCATTTTCCACGGAGTGTGGAACCTACGACATCAAGAGCCAATGGAAGTCTTCCAAGTGCATTGATTACCTTTTCTGAAATATCAATGTAATCATCTGGAGGATTGGCACATCCCAAGGCACGCTCACAAAAAAGTTGAAGAGCATCATCCCAATTCATCTCCGGCATAGTGTAGAATGAAAAATGTGTAGTATCTGAGATTGGGGCATTGTGATCTTCACCTTCCTTTACTAGGAATTCAATATTCCTTGTTGTTATGATGATTCTACTACCCTCACCATACCAGTTTGGCTTACCAACAAGTCTCATGATTTGGTCTCGGTTGTCAATGTCATCAAGAACAATGAGGACTTTCTTCCCATGGAACCTCGTCTTGATCAAGTGAGCCCCTTCATCAATGAATGAGAGGTTTATACAACTGAGTTTGAGGACATCAGACAACAATTTTTTTTGTAAATTTACTATATCTTGAGTCCGGACATCTTTAAGAAAACAGCTATGACCCGAAAACTGTGGGGAGATTTGCCTAAAGACAGCCTCGGCCAATGTTGTCTTTCCAATACCACCCATACCATGAATCGCAATGAATCTCACATCAAATGCTACTAGATCTAACTGCTCCATAATTTCATCCATCTGATTCTTAATTCCCACCGAATGATCAGGCATGTCTGTCCGTCTTCTCCATAACAAATTAGAAACCTCCTTGATCGTGAGATTCTTAAGTTCATCTAGGCTGCCACATAATATGCAACCATCTCAGATTCAAAACCACATATATGGAAACTTTGCACGCATTTCATGGCACTGGAAGTTTATCATCAAGTTTAAAGTTATTTGCTTTAAAAGAAACGAATATACAAAAAGTGATCTGTCAAGCTGTGAGCTGTTTGAAAACCAAAAAACGAAGAAAACATATATATTCTGTTTTTTTTTTTTTTTTTGGCCGGCAGAAAACATATATGTTCAAGAGGAGGTGGAGGGACCTTATCCACAATTGAAAGCTATTGCTGTCAAGGTTCTTTGGTCCAGTAAATGGTGAGAAAAGGTTATTTCGCGACTGAGGGTCTAGTTGAGCTTCGACTAAAGGTCGCTCTAGATATTGTCACCGAATTAGAGCTACGCGTGGTTGTGTTTGAACAGGTTGTGCGCCTCCAATCCATTCCATTCCCTTACATCTTATGGAAAAATTACCAAATCAGTATTAAATATATTATATACCATTTTAGTCTAAAACTTTCTAATGTAAACCTTTACATAAAATTTCAATGTTGTATAATGTTAAGCAAAGATTTGTGACTATATTGACAAAATTGAAATGTTTAAAATCAAATTAACATTTGTACAATTTTGGATAGATTTGATAATTATCCTCCATTTCATTTTATACTTTTTACACCAGTTAGTTTCTTCTTGTCGCACATAGCTGATATCGAGACCTCCAGAAGTTTGGCTAAATATCAAGTCCTTGGTAAACCAGACTTGATCAACTCTTCAAGCATTTGGGATGAGTTTGAAGGTTAACGTAAATATTAAAAAACAAAAACAAGACAAAACAAAACAAAAAACTCACAAAGCAGTTACCTTTTAGTATTAGAGTTAGTAATTTGGTACAAGACTTGGTAATTTTGAAATGTGGAGTAAGCAATGTGGTAAGTTGCACAAATATTGTAAATCGACAAACGATCTAATAAATTTAATTAATAATTCACATTAAAGCCGGTATGCAAGAACTGGTCAGTAAATTAATGTAAAAAGAAGTTGGTAAGATACGAGTTAAAGTTCGTAATTTCATATGAAAACTGACAACTATAAAACTAGGGATGGGCATGGGGTATGGGATATCTGCACCCCGCGGTGGCCTTTTTGGACGAGGCAAAATTTTGTCTTGAAAATTGCCTCACAGGGAATTTTACTCGGCACGGTTGGGCATGGGCACTAATAGGCCAGCCCTTCCTGTTCTCGAGGATTGAAATTATTACCGTGTTTAATGAAGGACGGAAACAGTAGGGTTTAATGAAGAAAGATGAAAGTAAGCATAGAATAACGACTAGGGTTTATAGAAAAACTATCACAAATTAAGGTAGAGAGTAATTACATATCTCAAGGTAATTAAAATGATTAAATTTCTTATCCATTTTCTAGAGGTTCCTAGATTTCTCTATCCGTAACTACAACTACCTAGAAGTCCCTTAATTGAATTTTTGGTTAATTAAGATCTGGGGCCATGAATAGGGCCATGGTTAAAGCAAGGGCAATAACCATTTTTTTTCACTATTTACTGGACAGAAATGGGTCCAATATTGGCAAACTTTAGATCACTCCTAGAAGAATGTTCAGTTTAAGACTGTAGATTTTGTCTATGCACAATTGGCTACTAGAGACGCCTATGACCCCCTGCCCAACTATGATGAAAGCAAAAGCCCAAGATTGATAATACACCTAAATCTAAGTCAGTTCTTCACAAACTAATTAAGATGCAATAAGATATATACTAGAAGATTGAACGTCTAACACATGCAGAAATCTTTTTTTTCTTTTTGCTCTTTGGGATAATGGCATGCAAAGATCTTTTTAGTGTTCGGTCTTGTATATTCAGACCGATTAGAAAAACCATGACCTATAGCTTCCTCTTATGGGCATGTAAAACTATCATTATGAAGAAGCTCTGTTATTTTTGTGATACTCAGGGGTGTGACCATAATTAGTCGGTTACCTCAAGCAAAACAGTAGCAAGGCATATGAATTCCCAACGACCGAGAAGGAATCCACAAGGATCGGTTTCTTCCACTTGGCCGTGGATTTTCGGATATCGCAAAGACTTAGTCTATGCTATAATTTCTTTTTATTCCCGCACATTTTTACGTCTCCCTAAAACATATCAAACACTAACAACTATTAACTAACTCCAACCATTAATGGATCGGAACACATAAAGAAGCTCATTATTGAGCCCTCTTATTTTGGGCCGATTCTTCTTCAGCTTTCATTAGCATAACAAAAGGAAGAAATTTACAAGAAAACATTGCAGGCATAGGGTTGGGAAAATTGCACCAAAAGTCCTTAACTTTAGCAAAAAAGGTTCACTAGAAGCCCTAAAACTTGTCGCGAAAAGGCAACCAAGTCCTAAAACTTACAGAAAGTGCAATCAACTCTTAAAACTTATCAAATTAGTTCAATTGAGTCATTTCGTTAACTCCGTTCAATTAAGCTAACTAAAAATGCTGGCGTGTCTTATTTTATTATTTTCTTAAGACATGTGGCGATGATGTGGCACCCACCAAGTGCCACATCAGGAATAAAATTTTAAAAATACAAACAAAATTAGTTTAAAAAATAAAAAAGCTGAAAAAATTTTAAAAAAGAAAAAAAAAATCAAGTCATGGCCAAGCCTCGCCCTAGGCCATCCCGAAGCCTAGGGACCCTCGTCGGGGCATGCCAAGGCCTCACCCAAGGCTGGCGAAGGCCCAGGCGACCTCCACCAACCCCTCCCGGTGGCTATAGCAACGGCCACCGGCAAGGGCTTGGCCAAGCCGTGGGGTGAGTTTCTCTTTTAAAAAAGTTATAGCTTTTTATATTTTAATCTAATTTTGCTTGTAATTTTTAAATTTTTTTTGATGTGGCACCTGGTGAGCACCACACCATCGGCACGTGTCTAATAAATAATAAAATAAGACATGTCAGCATTTTTCGTAAGCTAATTGGACAAAATTAACCACAGGATTCAATTGAACCAATTCAACATGTTTTAGAACTTGATGCCATTTTTACAAGTTTTAAAACTCGATTGAACTTTCGTGACAAGTTTTAGGACTTTCAATGCACATATCCCTGAACTTTATGTATGGAATGCAATTGAAGTTAAGAAACTTAATTTTTTTTTTCATACTTATATGGTCTTACTATTTTATCAAATCTTAGATCTTCATCAATATCTTGGTTTTTTTTTGCATTATAGATTAATTAAGTAAGTTGATATACCTTAACACTAATTGTTATCAAAACTTAGTATTAAGAGTGAAAATTCAATTTGTGCAAGAAACCTCGCCCTCTGAGCAAAATTTCTAGCTCCCCATTGCGTCAAATCCAACTATACATTACATAAGGTTGGACAGCAACAAACCTGAATCTAATTATTCTTTAGAGGGAAAAAAAATCGAAGATGTCAATAAGAAAATAAAGTTATGGAGAAGCAAACAATACCCATGATCTTTTAGATTCCTTCCTTTAATTTTGGCAACCGCTCTCAAAGCCTTCTTCCACTTCTTTACTAAATCCTTCTCTGAGTCACTCTTGTGCTTTTGGAGGGCTTTCCGATATAAATTAGTCTTGAGCTTGACATCATCCACATCCACATCATAGAAGATAGGGAGGATCACTTTCTCATCGTTATCTCTCAATAACTCCACTATGCATGCCAGCTCATGGAGACACCACTTACTTGAAGCATAATTTTTGGAGAAAATTGGGATGTAAATTCTGGAGTCATTGATCGCTTGCAAGAGGCTGCCTTCAATCTCTTCACCAAATCGAAGCTCTTCATTGTCTTTGAAAGTGCAGATCCCTGCGTGGATCATGTCATTGTAGAGAGAATCAATGATGGTTAAGCGGGTGTCAGGCCCTCTGAAGTTGAGGAACACCTCATAGCCCCTCCTTGATCTGTCATCACGGCTACTGCTTGTCGGAGCTACCATTTCCGTTTCTTTTCCCTCCCTCTTTCTCTTCATTACGTGAGGACTGTTGGGATATAATATACAGAAATGTCAGAATCTTGCAATTTACGTCAACGCAAAATCACCGGAGAAATTAACGAGAAATAATAAGGACACCAGGAATTTACATGGTTCGGTCCGAGTATTGGTACCTACGTCCACGGGAAGTGCCAGTAGCAAATAATCCACTAAAATTGGAGAATCAGAGTTTACAATCATTCACACACTCAAATGTTTCATACACCTAGATTTAACCCAAAACCCAAAGTGTTTATAAATAAACTCACTTTGACATAAACTCACGGCACAAAATTACCACGTGTTCAAACTTCGTGCGGCTTCAAGGACTTGCGGCTCTTTCCCAAACGGCATGAACATCCGACTCTACATAGGTTTTAGCAGCTTCTTGCTTCAGCGGCTTGTTTTAGGCAAAGAAAAGAAGACCTAAAATATTTCCTTTTATACGTGTGGCCAGGTCAAACTTTGACCTGGGCCCACCTACCCTTTTTTTTTTTTTTGGTCGACACCTACGCTTGGATTCACGCATGCGGAGAGGCTTCTTTTTTTATCCATCAGCCAAAAGAAAAAAACCCCATCCTTGGATAAGTGTGTGTGCCCACACCATAATAACCTTTTGCGAAAAGGAGGGTTCGGACACTTGCAGCGGAATAAGAAAACCTTCCTTTATCTTTTATTTCCTTTTATCTCTTATTTTCTCCTTATTAAGTCTTCAAGAGTCCAGCGAATCGTGTTTTTGCAAACGCTCAAACTCGAGTTATAATTTAACAATTCTCCACCTTGGCTCAATATTTGAAGTCAAATTATAGTGCTCATCATCCATGCTGCTCTCCCAATGCCTCGACGGGCGTTCACTCTCCACAAACACCAATAGAGCTCAAGCAAAGCTTGAGCTTCGCCAAAGAAATAGACTTAGTCATCATGTCTGCCGGGTTATCTACTATAGCAATCTTTTCGACAATAACATTACCTTTAGCTAAGACATCTCGGATGAAGTGGTACCTGATGTTGATATGCTTTGTTCGCTCTTGATAAATTGGATTATACGCCAAATATATCGCACATTGGTTATCACAATGTATATCCACACTTTTCTATTCTAACCCAAATTCCAAGAGCAAACTTTGTAACCATATCGCCTCCTTTGCTACAAAGGTTAGTGCCATGTACTCTGCCTCAATTGAAGACAAGGTAATGTGATCCTGTAAAGACGCTTTCCAACTAATTGCACCACTCGCTAGCGTAAACACGTACCTTGCTAAAGACCTGCAATCATCCAAGTCACCGGTGTGATCTGAATCCACAAAACCAGTGATATCATTGCCATTGTTGTCCCTCCAGTACACTATACCCATGTCTGTTGTCCCCTTCAAATATCTGAGGATCCACTTCACAGCTTACCAATGAGCTTTACCAGGATGTTTCATATAGTGACTACCACGCTCACAGCTTGTGAAATATCAGACCTAATGCACACCATAGCATACATAATACTACTCACAACACTACAATAAGGAAACTGAGACATATGCTCCTCCTCCTCCTCCTCCTCCTCAATCTACGGTGATAATTTATTTGAAAGTTTAAAGTACTTTGCTAGAGGTGTACTTACAGATTTTGCCGACTGCATATTAAAATATGCTATGATCTTCTCAATATATTTCTTTTGAGATAGACGTAAAACTCCTGCAGTCCTATCACACATAATTTTCATACCCAAAATTTTCTTTGCAGCACCTAAATCTTTCATCTCAAATTCAGCATTTAATTGCCTCTTCAGCAAATCAATATCAAACATATTATTAGCTTCTATCAGTATATCATCAACATATAATAGTAGATAAATCAAAGAACCATTCTCCAATCTCCTAAAGTAAACGCAGCTATCTATCTAACTTTTCGAATAGTTTTGACTAGTCATGAAAGTATCAAAACGTTTATACTATTGCCTAGGAGACTGTTTTAGCCCATACAAATATTTCTTCAACAAGGAAACATGATCTTCCTTACCCGAAATAGCAAATCCCTCTAGTTGCCTCATGTAAATCTGCTCCTCCAACTCTCCGTGAAGAAACACAATTTTCACATCTAGCTACTCTAACTTGAGATCCCGCAAAGTAACTAATGCAAGTAAAACACGAATAGAAGTATATCTTACCACAAGAGAGAACACCTCATTGTAGTCAATGCCCACACGCTATGTATACCCCTTCACCACAAGTCTCACCTTATACCTTGCTGTCTTGACACTGGGAATGCCCTATTTTCGTTCAAAGACGCATTTACTTCCGACAATCTTTTGGCTCTTTGATACTTTGACCAGCTCCCATGTCTGATTTCAATGGAGTGATTACATCTCTTCACTCATAGCCCCAAGCCACTACGACAACTCCGAACTAGCCATTGCCTCAGAGTAAGACGAATGCTCATCTGTCTCCACCTAATCACCTATAGTCAATGCATAAGCAATATATGTATAACCATAACGTACTGGTGATTTAATTTGCCTTCTCAGTCTATCTATGGCTATAATGTGATGCGGCTTTGCTGGTTGTTCACTATCACCAACTTAAGGAACTGCAACTTCATATGCAGTCTCAACTTCTGTTACCTTCGAGATCTCCGAAGTCTCCACCTGAAGCTCCACCTCACTAACGATACCATGATATGTCTTCTCTGCTGGTTGTGTCTCAGAACTCCTCTGTTGAAGATTGCAGTCTCGTCAAAGATCACATCTCTGCTGATTAAAAAACCGAGTGATCTGAAATTTGTGCACCACAGCCAATAGCCTTTCACCCCATGTGCATAACCTAGAAATATGCACTTCTTCGCCATCGGCTCAAGTTTACCATCACTCACATGAGCATACGCAAGACATCTGAATATACGTAATCCGGAGTAATCAACAGGTTTTCCCAACCATACTTTCTCAGGAGTCTTCCACTCGATAGCAAATGATAGAGATCGATTTACTAAGTAACATGCCATGTTTACCACTTCGGCCCAAAATTTCTTGCCAAGTCTTGCATGCAAAAGCATGCATCAAGCTTGCTCAAGCAAATTTCTGTTCTTTCGTTTTGCCACACCATTTTGCTATGGTGTCCTAGGTACTGTGCAGTGTCTCACAATACATTCTTTCTCGCAGAACTAGGTAAAAATTTTACCACAAAACTCCATGCCATTATCGGTTCTCAGGCACTAGATTTGTTTATCTGACTGCTTCTCAATCAATGCCTTAAATTTCTTGAACCGATCAAACACTTCATATTTGTGCTTCAGAAAGTATACCCATACCTTCCTTGAATAATCATCGATAAATGTCAGTATATATCGGGCACCTCTTTCGAAGGAATCGAAGACGGACCCCATACGTCTAAATGAATATATTCAACTGGTCGTTTAGTCGAATGAATAGCTGTAGTAAACTTAACTCAGTGCTGCTTCCCAAAGATCCAATGCTCACATAAGTCCAGCTTCCCTGTCTTTTGACCCTTCAACAACCCCTTTTTCACTCAGCATCGTCATACCTGCCTCACTCATGTGCCCTAAACGCGTATGCCATAATTGAGTCAAGTTAGAGTCTAACTCACCTGATGAAACTGCAGAAGTTCCAGTCACGGTCTCTCCCAGGAGATGATAGAGAGTATTCACTTTCTTTCCCTTCATTACTGTTATGGCACCTCGAGAAATCTTCAGTACTCCACCTTCAGCGGTGTACCTACACCCAATGTCATCGAGTGTCCCCAGAGAAATAAGGTTCTTCTTGAGCTCAAGTACATGCCTTACATCTGTCAATGTGCAAACCACCCCATTGTGCATTCGAATCCAAATTGTCCCTACCTCCACAGCCTTACAGACTACATTATTCCCCAAAAGAACTCTACCACCATCTGTAGTCTGGTAAGTTGTAAACAAGTTCTTATGAGGTGTCATGTGATAAGAACACCTCGAATCTAGCACCCATTCGTCTCATGACGAAGTAGTAGTCACACATAAAACAGATTCTGCATCACTATTGCTCCCCTCAGCAACGTTTGCCACACTGCTTGTGGCATTCTGCCTTTCAGCTTTATTCCTCTGCTTTGGACAATCTCTCATGATGTGCCCCTCCTCATGATACTCAAAGCACTTCACGCGTCCCTTGGACTTTTTATGGCTTGATTTTGATTTACTTTTACCACTGCTGCTACTAGACCCTCGATGTTGTTCTCTACCCCGAATCGTCAGTGCTTGCGCTACTCCTTGCGCCAGACCATCATCTCGCAACTTTCTCTACCACTCCTTAGAGAATAAGGCAAACTTTACCTCTTATGAGGTAATTGTAGTACGCCCCTACAACAGTGAATCAATAAAGTGCTCCCATGACTCTAGTAAAGAGGCTAACAACATCATGCCATGTTCTTCATCATCAAGTAACTTACTGACGTTATTCAGATCCATAATGAGTTTATTAAATTCATTTAGGTGAGTTCTGATAGACGTACCTTCGGTATATCTAAATTGAAACATCTTCTTCAACATGTACAAGTGATTGTTCAAACTTTTCTTCACATAGAGTGCTTGAATTTTTGCCCATAATGCTACGGCATCTTTCTCCTTAGCAACCTCTATTAAAACCCCATCCGACAAATTTAACAGGATTATGCTTTTTGCTCTT